>APFE030609382.1:30589-59046 GCA_000404065.3 Pinus taeda | reverse complement strand
ATATTTCTATTTTGTGTATTACTTTTAAATAAAATATTTCAATTTAGTGTTATTATATATGTGATAAAATATTTAAATATTTTATTTAAAATAATTGTATCAACTTCATATAGAAAGATTCCTTTTTTTAATAGGTATTTTCTATTTCTTAGCACATGAGAGAGCAAGAGATTTTTGATATAACGAACAAACAAAAAAATTCAATGTGTGTATGTAGAGAGAGAAAAATCCATTTATTTGGCCACAAAATGTGTCGAATGAACAAGATGAAGTAAACATTGTTGAACATCAACGAACTCAAGGTATTATTAATTCTTCACAGGCAATGGAAAGAGATATGTATATTGGTTCTAGAAGGTCTCGTGCACAACGTGAAGCCATGGAAGACCTTTATAGGGGTTCAGTACATGATATTAAGGAGGGTTGCATGATTGCAGTGCTAGCAGATGGAGATCCTAAAGGCTATCCATTTTGGGTTGCTAAAGTTATAAAGGTCTTTACAGAAAATGAGGATGTTACAAGTGCTGAAGTACATTTTTATGCCACAAATACACACCCATTCAATGGTGTGTATAAGCCAGAGATGGTAGTTGACAAAAAAAATGGTGGAAAAAGAAAAGGAAAGGGTACAAATATAAATTGCCGTCACACAGATATATTAAAATTGGAGGATGTTGACATACTTGTTTATGACTTCAATTTAACAAGGAGAGGAACTCTTCGCTTCAAGATGATAGAGATTCTGAAAAGGTTGTTACCAGAAGGAACAATGTTGACATGGGAGTCTGCTGAAACCAGTCGTAGATCTAGAAGAATTTTGAAGCCTGAAATGTTGGGCATGCATGTGGACTCAGATGGGGCACTAGTTGATAAAAGAGAAGAATATGGAACATCTTCATCAGCATCCAGTCACTCATCTGAAGATGTGAATTCTGATGGTGTGCAAGAAAATATGAGTGATTTTGAATAATTGTTTAAGACAGTTTATATAACTGATGTATGCATCGTATCTTGAAATAAAATTTATGATTTCCATATGGTGTTAAATGCAAAATTATGAGGCATTTTTATGTTGTTGGATTATATGTCTTAATTATGATAATTTTTATTGTTTAAAATATCTACAATGCAATATTAAATTAGAGATATAATGTATGTTTTATTCAATATACAAATAATGACTTTTCAATTCATTTAGTGATGTAATTTGTTCATAATGTCATGGTTTTTTAATTTATAGTTGAAAAATTTTCAATTTCTTTTGTATCTAAC
This sequence comes from Pinus taeda, assembly GCA_000404065.3. NCBI lineage: Eukaryota > Viridiplantae > Streptophyta > Pinopsida > Pinales > Pinaceae > Pinus > Pinus taeda. The sequence goes on along the minus strand of APFE030609382.1, from coordinate 57,774 downwards.
ATGTTATGGTTGAGAACATGTTGAATTTATACTTAGGAAAGAAAAATGATATTCTACCAAGAACATTAATGTGTTTTTTTTCCTCATAAACAACTTTGTTTGGCACATAAAAATTTGGTTTTACTAGCATTTTTAAAAAGTTTGAAAATTGAACCTAAAAAAAAATCATCGTTCCAGTATCATCACTTTTTCGTTTTCAAGTTGTATTTTGCACGAAAATTTCGTAGTCACTGCCATTTTAAAACATGTTCAAAATTGACCCTAAAAAACAAAAATCATCGTTCCAGTATACACACTTTTCATTTTTAGCACTGTTTTTTATGTTTTTTTTGGGTTTTTTAGCCAGAGTTCCCGTTTCAAAGTTTACATTTTTAGAAGTAGGGTAACATAATTTTCACTCTATAATTTCTTTGTAGGAGAAATCTGTATTAATCACACATAATACACTTTCATATATTATAAAAGATTACAAATGCTCTCCTTAAATACTATAAGGGAACTATAACAACTATTTGCATATTTAGTCAGTGATTCCACTTCTCTTCATAACTGTCTCCTAAAATATTTAATGAAATATCCATTAAATCCTCTACCTTATCGCCATGAAATTCTCCATAACTCCCTATCTGTAATTTCTCTATTCCTCCTTTATCTTCTCAAGATAAGTTTATCTCAATTATTTGATTTTCATACATTAATAATTCTCCCATATGCATTATCTCTCATATCCCTTTCTAGTGAATACTTTATAATTATTTTTCTATTTTCTTTCCTTTGGTCCTAGAAATTTTCCTTCTTATTTACATATCTTCATGCATTCCATCTTCTTGGATTTATTGTCTTATTCCTTCATGCTCCATGCTTCACCTCATTCCTGTAAAATACAAATGTGGTTGAAGTCCATATAAAAGGATTATCATCCTCTAGAATACATGGCTTTCCAACAATTGTCTTTGTTGGTTCTCTAGGAAACTCTTTCCATACATGGTTCATCAACTTCTTTTGTGTTGCAAATACCTTTTACATGTACCTATTTTTCCCCTTTCCATCTTTGTGAGCATCTTTCCCTTGTGTTTCTAGTTCACCCATAAGCCTATTGCAAATGCCCCTAGATCAATACATAAAAAAATTTATATATTCAAAGAATATCAACAATCGCTAGCTACTCTGCAAACTCATTTATTTGTATATGCTTTTTTTCACATTGTAAGGAAACCTTCATACATTTGCCCATTTTCTTAACTAGTAAACAAAATCCATTCTAAACTCCTCATTTTCTCCCTTTCTTTTCAAGCACATATATAATTCTATTTTTTGTCTTCAGTATGCTTTCTAAAACTATTGTACAGTTGGCATTTTCAAGATGGCAGGTGGCATCAAGTGTGTTGGCATTGATGTCAACTAGGTTAGGATGGTAGATGCATGGTGTGTGGGGCATTGATGAGGAGTGTTGCATGTTCAGTTGGAGTTGGAGCCTTGGCTAGAGCCAAAAGGGAAGTTATATCTTTGAAGGAATTTCTATATCATAAGTTCAATTCAGATACCCCTAGAAATGACACAGTTAGATAGTGTTTAGAAATATTCTTCCAACAGTATGTTGAAATCTGAAAAAGGCTTCCTGGATCGAAAGATATGGCTAGTAAAAATTCTACGACCAAAAGTCAAATTTGGTGTTTTAGGCCGTGGGCCTTGTAGCTTAGCCAAAATATAGATGGAAAGAGGAAACCAAGGTGGACCAATGGAAAAATCTCAGGAGCGATGGTGCGAGTCCACCAGGAAAACATCACCCAGACAGATTGATCATGACGGTATCCAAAGGAGGCACAAGTGTTTTGTTCCAGGGACAAGACCGCCAAGATGACATGGCACATAGGCCCTTGTGCACTATAGCTAGCACGAAGGTGATTGGTATAGTCGAGCCTCCCACGGGTCCATTAAGGACACATCACCCCGGTATATTGACCCCGGTGGTTTTCATTGGATTCGCAAGTGTTTTCTTCCAAGTATATGGTGTCAGGGAGAAAAAAATATCCTAGTCTACTACTGTTGAGAATTCACATCTTGACCTTTTTCCATTGTTGTGTACTGTGAAAATTCTTTGGGGTGCCGAGAAAAGACAAAATTCAGAATTAATACCGTAATGCCATTTTAACAAAGAAATTGGCATCCTAGCCTAAAATTTTTATATAACGACAATTCAGTGAAAAACACAAGTCTAAGAACCCCATCCTACATATGATTACATGGACACACAATAACATGCATCAATGTTAGGAGGACAAGTGGCACAATCCCATTGACAGACCTAGAAGATATAGGGCCATGGTGGCATGATGACGACAACGCTCCAAAGGCCCAGGATCATGTTAGTAGCCTAAAATTATGGGGTGATGTGGCACTCTAAGACAATGACACATGCATGCAGATTTGGCACTTTCAAGTGGCTAATTGGGATGAAAATGGGTGAGACATGGACCAACCAGAAAATGACACATGGCTGCCATCAGATACATGACAGACAATTGGCATAGATGTGACATGGGTGTGACATCACCCACCCTAGCGTTTTTTGAAGGTGTCACCCCAAAGGTTTTTGAAAGAGTTCGAAATAAAAAGGTCAAGGAGACGAGATCGGGAGGATGTGGTAGACACCATCACATATAGGTTATCCCATGAACTGGAGTGGTGGACCAATCAGAAAGTAGCCCCACAGGACACATAACCTTGATGGATATATCCTGGCGATTTTGAAATGAGCTCCATTGTAAATGGCTAGGGAAACTGGACTAGGGGCTAAACACCTCTCCAGGACTTAGTTTTATGCAATTTTTTGTGATTGTGGGCCTCATTGATCTATAGTCTTGATTCAAAAGGATTTTGGGTTGAATATAGCACTTGAGGGCTTGAACAGGTCAACAATGTATTTGGTAAGGTCCCTCTATATTTAGCATCTTTACCAAAGGTGGAAACACCCAGTAGTCATGGTTAGTGTGGTATGAATGACAACATTTGGTGACTTCACTAAATTTGGTAGTGCACTAGAGGCATTGATGGATTTAATTCTGATTGTAGAGAAGAGGGAAATGAGGTAAGGAGGACCACAATTTGCATGGAGAATTAATGGATATTTGACTACTGTAAAGGGATTTTACCATTCCTGATCTCAAAATTGGTACAAAAAATATGTTAGAGGCAAGGAGTGCCATACTATGTAATTAATAAGTTTGATGGCATGTTGGAGATATTTCTTCTTGAGCTTGGTGTGCCTTGAATAACTATACTCCTTGGCAATGAGGAATATACCTAAGTCTATTGACTAAGTTAATTTTTACCATGCTCATGTGATTAATGAATCCCATTTTTTGGTCCTGTCAAAGAAGGACTAAGCAATGGAAATCATGAAGGAAAGGAACAACAATATATGCAAGAGATAATGAGATTGAAGAACAGTTGTTTCCTAGGAAGAGTGAGCCATGCTAAGAGCACACTCAAGCAGAGTGATGTGAAAAAGTTATCACATTGTTCCCTGTGTAGCAGCGGAACAAAACTAAGGATTGCAATTGTGTAGGTGGGGAATGCAACATTGTTGAGAGTTGAGTGGAGAGCTCTGTGTGTGTAAGTGCATTGTTGTGAAAGGCAAAGAGCTACTAGTTATGCAAGTGAATGAAGAAGGTCGATAGATTTTGTGTGATATTGCAGAGTGAGAAAAATGAGAAAAATACTAAGCGTTGCATGGGTTGAGTGAAGTGAAGGTTGTGAATGAAAATAGAGGGAAAAATTTTGAGTGTATGATGTTGAGCAAAATAGAGGGACTAGAGTTGGTGAATCCAAAGCTAAACCCAGGCTAAGTGAGACCGAAAAACAAAGAGTGTTAATTTCCTATTTAAGTGTGAGTTGGAGCCTACAAAACAGGGAATTGGAGCTTCCATCTAGTGAGTGTTTGAAGAGAGCTTGGAGGTTGGTTCCTCCTACAAGTGAGTGCTTGCATAAATCCATGAAGTTGGTGCTTCATGGTAAGTTGATCAAGTGTCTACAAAGAACGAAGTTGGGGCTTCTTGCTAGTGGGTGCTAACAAACAATCTAAGAAAGTTGGTGCAACCTGTGAATTGTGGCTCACAAAGAGAGATGATGTAATAGAATAAGAGCTCAAATCACATCATAACAACAAATAGACTGGTCATTTTCCCCTTTTGGGTTTCCATGTTAAATTCTCTATGTTCTATGTGTTTTCTTCTCATGTTTTTGTTGTGTATGTTTATTAGATGGCTTCATTTGATTCACATGTTATGATGGTGGTTTCTCACATAGTGATTGACACAAATGAATGATAAATATAAATTGGCATAAAAGTTTAAATTAGCCTTATATTGATTCACCCCCCCTCTCGGTATTAAGTATCATTTCCAACAATTGGTATCATAGTGGGTTCCTTCGCGAAAAACTTAATCGCTTGAAGCTATATCAAAAGGGAACATGACTAATCAAGTTTGGCTTACACCAGAGGGAGTTCCATTCTTAAATGGTGTAGACTATGTGGTCTGGAAGTTTAGAATGGAAGTCTATTTAATGATTGTTGGTTGTTGGCTTGTTGGGGCCTAACCTAGGTTTGGAGTTAATTAGCCAAACAAATCCTTGTACTAGTGGCCCTTTCGGCAACAATCCACGGAGTGCGGACTAAGGTCTCTCCCGAAGTAGAATGGGGGGGGGTGCTAGAACCAAGTTTCCGCACCCTTGAGATCTCTGAGGGGTTGATTCAGTCCAACCGTTAGTCCCTTCATGAAGGTTACTTCGTGCACTTCCTTGGCCTCTGCATTTACTTCGGAACTACTTCCCTGGATTTGTTCCTGTGTCCCCTGCATTTGCTGATAGTCCCACGCCTTCTTTTAGGTCTCTGAGGTGCAACGATTGTGCTTATGTCAGCTAGTCAGATATTCGGGCCACCCGTGTAGGGCTTCAGCTGCCTGCCATTCACTTTTCCTGGGAGAGGTTCTCCATTTTTCTTGACCAGTTGTACCGCACCTTTGTCTGTGTCTTCCTTAACAACATATGGGCCCAGAAAATGCATCTGGAACTTCCCTAGAAATTTATCAAACTTACTATCGTATAGTAACACTAAATCGTTTACTTTGAAGGAGCGCAAATTAATATGTCGATCGTGCTAGGATTTTTCACGCTACTTTTGTAACTGTTGATGGAAGCCAGCTAGAAACCATTCCTCTTCAAGTTCCTCCAATTGCGCGAGCCTTTCCTCCAAGGCTCCGCGGTCCATAATACCTGTGAGCACTACTATTCACAAACTAGGAACAATATACTCCATTGGCATGACAGCTTCCACTCCATAGACCAATCGGAAAGGTGTCTGTCCCGTCAGTTTCTTACACGTTGTTCTACAATCCCATAGTACTGTAGGTACTCGTAGGTCCCAATCACTCCGCCGTGCGTTGCAGACTTTGGTCAGCGCAGTCTCTAGTATTTTTTTAAATGATTCTATTGCCCCATTGGCTTGTGGATGATACAATGTGCTTTTCTGATGATACACCTGAAACTCTTTCATTAGCGCGCTGATTGTTTCATTCAGGAAATGTGTATCGCGATTGCTCATTAAGATCTTCAGACATTCAAATCATGTTAATACATGTTCAAACAAAAAATTCGCAGTCGTGGCGGCTGTGTAATCTTTTACCAGTTGCACTTCTTCCCAACAAGTCAGGTACTCTGTCGCGGTGATAATGTATTGCGTGCCCGTCTTTCCCTGGGGTTTGATAGGGCCTACAAAGTAGATCGCCCATTTTTCGAAGGGTTGCAACATCATTTGCAGATTCAAAGGCATCTTGTCCCTCCGCGATGGTTTACCTGTTCTTTCACATACATCATAGGCCTTGTAGTTCTTTTGAATTCTGATGAAGGGTTGGCCACCACAATCCTATGCAGAGGATCTCCTACGCAGTTGCTCGCCCTACATAGTGTCCTCATGTAACACCCCCATGTGCGTCTGTGAGGATATGACTTTGTTCAAATTCAGGTACATACCTTCACAGTTTCTCATCATTGCCCTTCTTATATAGGTTCCCTGCGATGATAGAAAAATCTTCCACGCGCACCACTAGTTCCTTCTTCTGTTGGACGGAGTACTCTTTCGGCACAATTCCAATCATGAGAAAGTGGATTATGTATTCAAAGTTTCCATCTACTACACGCACAACAAAGAGCTATGTGTCAAGTAATCCTTCCTCGAAACTAGTAGGTTCCTCTCCCGTCTCAATTCACGACAAGTGATCCGGTCCTGAGTTCAAGCATCTAGGCTTCACAATGACCTCAAAATCACATTCTTGGAATAGTAATATCCAAATGCATATTCACCCCCCCAGAACAGAGTGATTTGTATACATCTTGAAGTATCCCCCTAGCAAATAGTGTCGATATTTTTGGAGCACGTACACCATAGCCAATCCCTCACGTTCAGTTGTGGAATAGTTATTTTCTACTTTAGACAACCTACGATTCATGAACGCGATAGGCTGATCCAAGCCCTCTCCACCCTCCTGTGTTAGTACCACTCCTAGCACTATACACGATGCCTCAACATGGACATGAAACACCTCATCCCATTTCGGGAAGACCAAGATTGGCGCAAAGGCCAATTTCTCTTTTAGTACATCCAGGCTCTTCATGCAATCATCATTCCAGTAGAACGTGACATCCTTTTTCAACATCTTATCCATCACTGCAATGATCTAGGCATAGCTTTTGATGAACTTCTTATAATACCTCGTATGTCCCAGGGTAGCGCGCAGATGTTTGACACTTCACGGCGCTTCCAAATTCAGAATCACTACAATCTTCACAAGGTCTACCATTAGTCCCTACTTGCAAACCACATGTCCCAACAGGTTCCCAAAGGTAACGAGGAACATGCACTTCTTGAGGTTCAACGCAATTTGATGTCGTCGATAGGTATCCAGCATCAAGCGTAAGCTCGCTACATGGTGCTTAACCAATCCAAATACATTCCAATCATCTAGATAAACCTCCAAGAACTTGTGGATATATTCTTTGAATGCTGCAACAACTATGCACGAAAAGATGGTCAGCGCATTCTTCAACCCAAACGGCATAACGGTGTATTGAAAGCAGCCCCATTCAATCGCGAAGGTTTTCTTACTCCTATCTTCTAGCGCGATTTTGATCTATTGTTACCTTGAGAATCCATTAGTGAAAGAATATGCTTCTAGCCCCCCGACATTTTCCAATACTTCGTATGTGAATGAAGTTGGGAATGGGTCATGCACACATGCATCATTTAATTTTATGAGGTCCACACATATTCTTATCTCACCCTTCTGCTTCTTTTCCTACACTACCATAGGGCTTACCCAATCGGATTCTTCCACCGGCTCAATGATTCTAGCAGCGAGCATCTTGTCTAGTTCTATGCAGATCTTCTCCTTGTACTTCGTATTCAAGCGGTAAGGCCTCTACTTAATTGGCTTCGCATCGGGCTCTAATGTTATCTGCATCATTCCTAAATCTCTGATGATTCCTTTCAAGTCCGTGATCTTGGTGGGGAACAAGTCTTGGTACTCGCTGAGCAACTTAGCGACTTTATCCACCGTTATGTCATCCCAGTAGTTGTCAACCGTCGCATACTTAGGTTCGGCTTCCATACCAATGTTCACCTGCTTTGTTTTTACCAGCGCAGTTATGTTAGGGTCTTCGATCAGTGGCCCTTGAACCTCACGATAGCCTTTAGTTTTTGGAACGTTAACTTTCCGTGGATCCTCGTCGTCTTCTTCAGTTTTTATGTTATAACACTCCAATGCACAACTCAGCTGAGTCGCCCATTCAAGCTGAATCAATTCTATTGGCTCCTGGGGCATTTTAAATATAGTTGGTTTTACTGCTTGTAGTGTGTCATCAACAATATCCCACCAACGATCCTCAAATGTGAAGGTTAACAGGAACCCTTTGCACAAGATATCACATTCACTCGTCCCATGGCAAAGCTCCATCTCTATATACCAGTTCATGGGTATAATATCTAGGGTATGAAAAAATAGGTGAACCCACTGAAGTTGTGGCTCTTCCCCATAGACCTTTTTCCACTTGGCGAGGTGTGGCACAGATCATCTCGTCCGACATACTTATCTTTTAATCACATTTGAGGCTTCCCAAACCGCATGCGCATCATTCTCCTGCATTCGCACCAATCCTCAAAGCTTCCTTGGTGCGTACCCCACCACCTTGCTAGCGTAGCCTGCAGTACCCATTTCAAAGCCTCAAAACATTATTTTCCCGACATCTCCCTTTCGAATTTGTTCAGGAAGGCATCTACCTCGCTTAATCCATCATACGTAGGCAGATCCCTTACCTCTATCGATATGCAGCGCAACGATCTCATCATCATGTTACAGTTCAGCATGGTTACCTTGTGTAACCGGTTTTTCCATCACTCTATCTCTTTGTCAGAATCCGATGTACAGGATATTTCGCGCTCCCATGAGATTCGTCCATCCGCGGTGGGATTTACCCAGTCTTGCTCTTGCGCGTTTATCTTGTAGATGCAATCCAAGTCGTTGTCTCTTTCATAGTCATGCACTGGCTACGTGTAGAGTGATCCTTCTGCAATGTCCAAAAGTACGACTACGCGCAGAGAATTTTTCTCAAAAACATCTTGCGCTTCTTCAGATTTATCACCCCATTCATGTCAATTTCCCAATCTATCCCTAATAGCGCAGGGTAGGGATTGTTTTCATCAACAATCTCTATCACTTCAAAATCAGCCAGCGCACTTTCTCCTTCAATATCCATGGTGATTCCCTACAATCTTCCCATAGGTAGGATCTTTTGTTGGTTTGCCATTCATAGTTGGATAGGAGACCATTACAGCGTAGGCCTTCCCATGCGCTCCCATGTCTTCTTCGGTAGAAAGTTTGCATCCAATCATAGGTCCAAAATCGCTTGGTCCATCTCATATTCCCCAATCTATGCAGTGAATCTCACCTCTCTTCCCATCCTAGCCACATGCTTTCCAATCTTCTGGAATACGTGTGGTTCTCCGAGCACGGTCCCAACCCATCTATTTATGAGTTCCTGCAGTCCCTTTATAGCCTTGTTGTCGTGCAGCAGCTTCAAGCATGTTTCCAGGAACATCGTGAGCATCAACCGCTCCATGGCTAGCTCCAGTCTGTCTTTTCTTCCTGAAGTGGAGGCATCAGCGAAGCTCTTCCTAGCTTCAATGAAGGTTTCCTTAGCGCGCTCCAAATCAAACTCTGGTTTTTTCATCAGAGCCTTGCGAGCCCAAGTACTATCTTCAGGTTGCTTGCCCTTATCATCCCTTGTCGTAATTCCACTTTGGAGCACAATGTTTACGTTAGGGTCTTCCTCGCATGGCTCAGACCTCATCATTTATGGGTTTTGAGTCAAGGGAGGTTGGAGGGCTCCCTTTTTGTGCAGCCTCGCTATCAGTGTGGGACAATCCTCTGTCTCATGATCAAAAAATGTACAATACAAGCATGATGGACATGTTGGATTCATACAATCATGGGCATAATGTCCTAGGCCTCCGCAATTATAACATATCAGCTGTCTGCGACCTCTTCCAGGTCCTCCTCCACCTCGGCCTTGTACGCCCCCCTAAAATCTGGTTTGTGTCATCCCTATGTTCTAGTCAAGGGGTCGCATTTCGTCCTGAACTCTATAGGTGGGAGTCTTATCCATCATCAGTTCATAACTTTTGCAGGTGCGCTCATCATGTCCCACTGATCTATAGAAATTACATAACAACTGTTACAAATTCTACGTGTACTTCTGCAATAAATGGCAATTGTCCATAGCATGCTTTCCCCCTATTTGACAAATTGTGCACCATAATGCAAGCACTGTGTTGGGTCCTGCTTATGCCTCCGGTCTTAACGGCATCGGTCCCTTGTCATGACCCTGACCCTTACATTTAACACACCATACCTCGTTGCACACCTCTGGACGAGCTGTCCTGTCTTGTTTCAGACTCTGCATCTCAAGGCACAAGTTTTTCAACTGCGCGTGGATCTACTGAACTCCCAGGTTAGGATCCTGTATTGGGGTCTCATGCAGTCTCATCACGATTTCCAAGGCCTCAGCCTGAGTTTTTAGCCTTTTTTGTGAAAACATGTTCCTTAAATGTGACATTAGCGATGCTACAAACCATTCGCAGTGTTTTCCATTCATCAAAGTCATGTTAACTTCACAAATTGTGCACTTCGGTCTTTGATCCACCTCCAAAGGGGTCTCGTCTGGTAGCATCGTGATCTCCTTGAACCAAATGATCGACTACACCTCTGACTTCGGCTTGCTAAATTCTTTGTTCAACGCAGTTTGGATATCCGCGATCCCTGCATTTAGATTGTCATTGGAATGCTTAATGTACCAAGTCAGCGTGTGATCCTGTAGAGCACTGACCAAAGTTTCTTTCTTTATATTGTCATCCGTAACTCCATTCACTTCCCATACAACTTTTATCACGAACCAAAACTAGTTCAAATCTTCATTTCCTACTCCCTTGAACACTGGCAATTTTATCGCGCTTGCCATATTGACTCACGGTGGTTGCAGAGGTGGTATGGGCAAAGATGGGGTGAAGATGGTGAAACTGGCAGTGGTGTGGGTGGGGGTGGTATGCACAGAATTGTCTGCCTTATCAACTTGATTACACTTATCGGTGAGACCTTCGTGAGCTCTTCCTTGTCCCCTCGCGGAGGTGAAATCAAGGGGCTAGTTTCTAGTTTTGCACTAGCTTTGTTTCTATAAATTCTCCCACTTTGTGTAGCCCCAAGCATTAATGTATTCACATAACCCGCTTTTCACATAGTAACATTTTAATCCAAGTGTTCAAAAACTTAATGTACTTACCTCGTGGTCCTTTGAGGAAGAGTCATTCTGCCTCGCTATAATTGACTGAAGTATCTATTGCGAACTCAGTGATGAAACCTCCTATAATTCGACCGAGCTAGTGATCAACAGCATGCACGATCTTATCCTTCGATGCTTCCAATCTGTGCACCAATTTTGAAGTCTACACAATAGGTCTATCGAGCTTGCACCTTCCTTGGCTATCTGCTAGCTTTGCAATCCACTTGTATAGCTCAGTAGGGAAAGCTGCGAAGTAAATTTTGTGGATCTCTGTGTACAGGTAGTAGTCTAACCACTCTTCTTTTGATAGTTGCGGACTCCTATTCTCCTGCACCGTGAACTCATGAATCTTCCTATCCAACCAATTTTCAATTCCTTTCTTAGTTGGATTCCAGTGATACGACATCATACATCTCTATGCATATCCTGGTCCCGGCAATGGAACCATTTGTTGGCTTGTTGGGGACTGACCCAGGTTTGGAGTTAATTAGCTAAACAAATCCCTGTACTACTGGCCCTTTCGGTAATAGTCCTGGAGCGTGGACTGATGTCTCACCCGAAGTAGTATAGGGGGGTGCTGGAACTAGTTTTCTGCACCCTTGAGATGTTTGAAGGGTTGATTTGTTCCAACTGTTAGACCCTTCGCGAAGGTTACTTTGCACACTACCCTAGCCTTCGTGCCCTAATATATTCACCTTCACACAGCCCTAACCAGGGTCTGTGGGGCTTTCGCGCTGCTGGAGCAACGATCTGTACTAATTCCCTAAGTCACACCCAAGATCTTCCTTATCTTCTTATACCAGTTAGTTATCTTTGTGTAAACAGATTCCTTATGTTATATTTACTTATTCAGCACATTCATATGAGTTCGTGTTGTAAATAAACAGTAAGATTTGCAATTCATACCCAATAATACATAAAACGGGAAAAGATACACAAAAATATGGTAAAAATTCTCTTTATTAATGCTTCCAACAGTTACAGAATTGACCTGCCTTGCGCACTCAGCTATAGGGGTCCGCGCACTCAGCTGCAGACTACTAGGCCTTTGTGCACTCAGCTCTAGATCCTTCTCCTACTCTACGACCTAAAGACACGACTTCCACTTCGACTCAATGCTTTTATTCCTTTTATTCTATTCCTTGTTTTTTCTTACACTTAGAGCCTTGCTCTATTTATACAATCCCATGGTCTGTGGACCAAGGCTAGATCTTTCAAACTGACATTACATTACAAAAATAAGGGCGGACAACCCTATGACTCTATTATGACTTCGCGCTCCACGCCCACAAATCGCGGAGTCTTTACAAGGGACTTAGGCAAAACTTGGGCTTTAAGCCCCAAAACATGCCTTGGGTGGATTCCATGCCCAACATTGGTTTAGATGCATGGTGCTCCATAGTGAATGGAGAAAGCAATGAGCATAGTTCAGAAGCCAGGAAGATTATCCAGAAAGGGCTATCAAAGTCATATTCAGGGAAAGTAATCCATTGCAAGTCTACAAGAGAAATGTGGGATAATCTCCATTGTATATATGGAGGAGACAATCATGAGTCTCATGAGAAGGATGAAGAACCTTGTTGCTCAAATAGTGAACTGGACCCTATCAAATTGTTTTCTAGTAATAAAGACAAGAAAAGGAGAAAGAGGAAAAAGGCATCCCTGAAATATGATGCTCACAGGATCGAAGATCCTTCTCCAAATGTGCAAGTTGTTGATCTTCACTCCAAAGGTGAAGAAGAAGACTTTGATGAGAGGCCATGTTGCTCAAAAGGTATGCTATTGATATGTGATAAATGCAAAGAAATATTTCACTTATCTTTTATATGATCGCATGCATTGTCTAAATAAAAAGATAGAAATGCATCTAGTAGTAGTGAAGAGAGACCTACACTTGTAGTAATATCATATGAAGCTACCTCTCAAGAAGAGGGAAGAACACCTCATGAGGAAAATTAAGAGAGATCCCATGAGTGTTCATCTACATGTGAAAGTGAATGCATTTACTGTAGTGATGAATAAAGAGTTGAGATTTATATAGATCTTGATTTTAATTCTGCAAAAAATAATTAGATGAAAAGATCTAATTCAGAAAGAAGCTTGCAAAGGAAAATAAAAATAAAAAATGAGTAGATGTAATAATATGAGTTTGAGAATGAGAAGTTGAGAAAAACAGCTATTAATCTAAATACTCAACAAGGAGAGGTCAACAAATTGAATAAGATGTTGAAAAATCAATTGAATGAAAGGTAAGCTTACTATGAGAGACTACAAGATAAAGTAGTATCATTGAAACATGATTTAGAAAAGTCCATTGAATATTTGTCTCAATATCAAAATCTTGAGAAGGTTTGGGCTTCAAAGAAGAATCAATCTCAAAGAAGGAAGAAAGAAAAGAGTTAACTAGCTAAGAAGATATAGTTAGAAATTCCAAATACAATAAAGGAAAGTAAGTTGTTGGACAACAACAACAATGAGAGAAGTAATAGCAGCAAATGGTAGCTCAAGAAAACAATCCAAATTTCTAGGAGAGGTAGTCGCAACAAAGAATTTCTTATGGGATCAATTTAAATAGCAAATTCCCTTTTCTCCTCAAGGAAAAAGCATCTCTGGGTATCAAAAGTTCAACCATTGTTATTGTTTTTCTTGTAATACTTTTGGCCATAAAAACATAGGTTGTAGATGGTATGCAAGGAAGAAAAAAAATAAGTAGTTGCAATCTAAGGATCCATGAGATGGTTTGGAATAAGAATGGAAGCAGTAAGAGAGGATTTGGTAAGAAGACTGTCAAGAATAGAAACTCTTTTGCACCATTCTAAGTGATGTCAAATTCTATGATTATGGCAATTTTGGGCATAAGGTGGCCAATTGCAAACATAGTAGAACAAATCTTACTTATCGGTATATGTAACAAAAGGAGGCACTCAACCATTAAGGATGAGAAGAAGAATATTAGCAAATGAATGCGAGTTTTTCTTCAGTTCCTTGTGTGAAGGAAATAGGATGAATAAAAGAAGAATAATTTAGCAAAATTTTGATATCGTGTTTAAGAAACATCAGAATAAAAATTCCTCTATCTGAATCCTGGATCCCTCTATAAGCTTCAGCTGCAATAAGCACAAGCCTCATGCAAGCAAGAGCAACAAAAATTATTCCCTTTAATCAAAGAAAAATGCAGCAAGAGGATTTGTGTGAAGAAAGAGGAAGGAAAGGAGAAGTTTCCTCTAGTTCTACATATCCAAGATAAATCCCAAAGCAAGATGAATAAGAAACTGGAAGGTAATGTCCATGTTAGGACTCAGTCCTTGAAAACATGGAAGAAAAATGAAGATAATATACTCAGGGGGAGTATATCCTTAGTTTTTCTTCATTGAATGAAGAGAATGCATTTAATTGAATCCAAAACAAATCAGTTGTAAGCATCAGAAATTTTATACACATAGGTGCATCTGAATGATGGAGGCAAGACAAGGTTCCCTTGTTAATTACAATGATCAATTTGTTTTTTTCAAATATATCAGCATTGCAAGAGAAGAGGAAAGTACATCCAATATGGTTCCAGGGGGAGTACACAATAATATCATATGTTGTGAGAAGAAGATGAGCTCCAACATAAGAATGGATTGATAAGGATCCCAAAGATAAAATCAGGTCCATGAGATCAGTCCCCAGACAGATGCAAGGGATCATAGAAAAGAAGAGACCATTGGCTAAGGGGGAACTGCTTTATTAAAATAATCATACATTATCCTTTGGTCTGAGGAAGAGTGATTTCTTAAGAAATGAAAGGTTTTCCTATTATATGAAGTACCCTTATTTCATTTAAGTAGAAAATTTGATTGTGTAGCAATTTGGAGTTCATAAAAACAAGTGGTTTGCTTTGCATGTTCCTTGGTTATAATTTGGGATCACTATGTTAAGTGGGTGGCATTAGTTCAAGTGGAGTAACCCTATGTGTTATGGATATCTCTTTTTGAGAAAAAGTTGTGGGAGTTTACCTGGTGCATTGTCCAATTGCTAGCAAGTCATTGGTGCGGTTGGTGTTATTTATGAAAGTCCCTATTTAGAGTAGCATGATCTTAGGGGAAGAAGAGTTGATGATTAGTATGCTCAAGGTAAGTGAGTACAGTCTCTAGAGCAATAAAAATAGTTAACAAGTAGCCAAAATGCATAACTAACAATTGGTATTTACAACACCAATAGTACCACTTGCAGAATGGATTAGTAAAAAAATGCATAAAAAAAAGAGAAATCTAGCAGACATGAAGTGTCGAGAATTGGAAATGCAATAAAAAGAGTTAGTATATGTTCAGGGGGAGCATATCATATATACCTAATTCTTTAGGAGTGGAGGAGAAACTACAAGAAGGCAGAAGGACTCTTTTGTTAATTCTTAGTTTTGCAGGTGTCTTTTCCCATGATGTTTGTAGCTGAGTTTGGATGGCATACTTAAAGTGACTCATCAAAGAGATAACATCCCTTTAGAAGAGGAGTCTGTAAAGGACAATTCACATTCGCAGATTGACCCTTGGATATTAATTGATGGAGGAGAGAAAGAAGATTGTAGCCCTTTTACATTGATTTCAAAGGGGGTGAGAAAGTTATTGGTGGCCCAAGAAAGGGAGATAGAAGAGCATAATACACAAAGAGATAGAGAGAGACTTCATTGGATGACACTGTGTTTGGTGAAAAATGTAGTAAGAAATTCTCAATTTGATTTTTCCTTGATTAAATTGAGAAAAATCGAATTTCCACATCAACGGACAACTTGGATGATGTTAACTTGTGTGACATGGCTTGTGTCATCTAGTTTAGTGAGTAAATTCGAGTTGGAGGAGTTAGAGTTCAGTTAAGCTTGTTTGTTTGCCGATTTGTAGCAATAAAGGTCAGTTATCTAAGGTTTTTTTCAGTTAAACTAGTTCCAATTGTTGGAGGAACTAGTTGAGGGTCAAGTTATGCAATGGGACTTTAGTCAAAATAAATGATCATCCAGTTAATTGATCAATCAACCCAAAATAGCTAGTGCATGTTGATAATTTGAGTTCCCTGGGATTGGAGGAGATTCCAAGGTAGTGTAACATTAGTTGTAGACTATTCTTGAGTGTATAGGTGTTGCCTGTAGTCAGATGATCAACCTACGGAATTTCAAAATTCAATTTGAGGAATTTCCTAGATAGTAGGGGCCTAATTCTTCAAGGAACAATGCAAGGAAATAGGAGCTCAATCAAACACAAAATTTGACTATGTTTGGGTCAGAGGCCTTCAGTGAGCAGAGAGATATGTTACTCACTTGTAGGTTGTGCCCAGTGGAGAAAAGCAATTGTACTACATCTCTATTCATTTGATTAATGCAACCAAGCATTTGGTTTTTCAGCAAATTTCTTTCCCCAAAAAAAAATACTTGCTGCATGTGTGTTATTTCTTCTTACATGTCTGAGATTTTTGTTCTAAAGTGTGAATTAATGTTCGTAGAGCAATAGAGTAGGTTTGTGTCTTGTGATTTTGATATCAACTTTAGAAATTAATCAAACTTAAATATTAAAGAATCATAGAATATATCATTCACATAGGTTTATGTATATGCTAATCAATGAAACCATTGAATTTGGTTTTAAAAATTAGTAATAAGAGAGTCAATCAAGATTATGAAATAAACCATAATACTATTATTTATGTTTTCCAAAATTATAGTTTGAGTTACTTGAAAAGTATTATAAATAAAAATGTTTTTACTGCCCTTCAAAATATCATCTAATTTCAAATATTTTTATTTAACTCAATACCATGAAAGATATGAGTTAATTTTGTGTTTATGTTAATGATGGGTTAAGATTATGTCTATGTTAATAATGGAAATCAATGGGATTTTCAAAAGTTATACATAGATTAGCAAACTTGTTTAAAGTAGTGAGGTCAGAGTAACAATTGTGTGAGACAAGAACGTTTGTGTATGACTTGGTCTGTCAATAATGAATGATATTGGATTGAGTGTGTTAATGTAATTAGGAAGGGGAACCTTTAGAGTCTAGATTTGAATCAGGGATACATTTACAATCAAGTAGGTAGGTAGTGCAATGTGAATGAGCACATTTATGGCATTCATGGGTTTGACGTAATAAGTACGAGGCTTAAATTAGCATTTGCACCGAGAGGTGCAAAGGAACAATGATAGGAGGAGTGGAGAATATCGAAGTAAAAAAAACCAACATTCAAGTAAAATGCCATCAGATAAATTTAATTTGCATTTCCAACTGTAGCACCTAAAAAATGTTGACCAGTTTCTTAAAACTCAAATCCATCTCTTTTCAGATTCTACATATGCTTGAAGTCCATGAATGTGGTACAAACTTCAAATATATTTATGAAAAAATGCCCATAACTTCATGTAATCACCAAATCCATAACTTCATCCCTTGGACCTGGATCCAACTATGTTCATCCACCAAAGCTTGAATAGGTTTCAAATATGCAAAGTATGGCATCCTCTTGCCTCAAAAAGACATAAACATTGTGTATAGTTGAAATATTATTAGATCCAGGCACTTTTAATGCAACATTTGGTAAAGTTCAAAGCTTTTCATATAAGAAATTCGTAGATATGATCTGTAAGTAGTTTCTGTATTGGGAATGGTTCACATTAAAATAGTCATATCTTCCAGGAAAAGGGTTTGCCTAAAACAATTTCCTCTGCAGCATAGGAAAAGCCATGTATTATGATGACCTGGAAGCCATTGAAAGATCATGATCTCATTAGTAAAAAATCTCAACAATACAACCAAACCATAAAATACCTAACTCAAAGCTTAACGTTATATGCATTAATACATCCAAACCATAATACACGCAACTCAAAGCTTAACATTATATGTCTCTTAATGTGAGACATGGGAATCAAAAAAATTCCAAAAAGAATTTTCACATTGGGGTGTCCATCGTTTTAGATAACATACCATACCATGTCAATCTGGAGCACAAGAGAAGAAATGAAGTGTTTTGGACAATCCATGGAATTTTATGGAATTGCAAGGTGAAAAGCAGTGCCAAAATTGTTTCAAAAGTTCTCCATGGAAGGTTTTCACATAGGAACTGAAGAAACAAGCTGAAAATAATTAATATTATCAACCAAATAAATTTTTCAATCCTATATAAAACAATAAACATCTCCCCCTTATATTTTCTCAAATGCCCAATTAACTTTGTGCATTTTCTGAAGATTAACGAAACGTTTAAATCCACTGATGATGAAAAGCACTACTTTTGATCATTTTTTAAGTACCCAAGCAATGTTTCCATGTTTTTTAAGATTAATGAGAGTTTCCAAGCCACAAATAAGGAAAGGCACTCGTTTTCAAAAATTCTCAATTCCCAAACAACAATTTTTCCTTTCTCTGAATATTAATGGAACTTTCAAGCCCATGGGTAGTGAAAAGAATTCCATGAGAGATTTTCATAGGAGAACAACCAAAAAATGACAACATTTTGAATATACTATCTACATTATTTTTAAGAAAACACTTATAAACTATATTGTTTTCAAGAGGATCTAGAAACATCAACTGCTAAATGTCAAAATACGTTAAACATTCATACAATAATGGCATTAACCTTCTTGAAGCAGTGAGCTATAATAAGCTATCGTCTTAAGGAGGTTTCAACTACCCACTTCATTGAAATGAACAATGATTGTCAGGATTAGTCATTGCCCACCTTTAAAACAAAATTTTGTTGCCTTTTCAAACTAGCCAAGTTGTTTTGCCTAGTGTTTGGGGTTTTTCTATCCTTCAAGAAAAAACACAAAAAACAAAAAAGGCACATTTGTAGGATTCCCCAATAAAAAAATATGCTTAGTAGAAACACTAATGTCAAGCACCCACATACACAGATATTTGAAAAGGAAAATAGTAATTAATAGTAATATTTGTGATATGGTCTTCCAACATTCTTACTTTTAATAATCTAGAAAACCCTTTGGCATTGAATCTTGTTGCTCGCCATCTCGTTTGTTGATCAAATGATTTTACCTTTTGAGAATTCTATGGATGTGGGAAATTAATCTGCAATGGTTGAAAATAATATTAGATGAAAAGAGGAGATTCCAATGGGTGAAAACATGTAACAAAGACTAATACAAAACCTGGTGACATGGAATGCCATGAGAGGAACACTTGTGGTTTTCACAGTGGTGTCGTGCTAACAAAGTAATTTTGATATTTACATGCTTTGAATAGAAATATTTATAAAATAATGAGTTTACATATTACGTAGTGAGACAAACCTATGAACATTAGTACCTTGAGGAACAACCTCATAATAGAACTTAATGAGAAATAATCCTAATCCCTCAAAATTGTTTCTATATAATATTGTCTTAGATAATAAGATATCATTCTTGAAGACCCTGCTTTTGACCTTGATCCAGAATGCCACGAGAGGCACTACCTCGCTTAGTCCTTAGCAAATCCTGGGCCAGGTCGTTGACATTTTCCTTGCAGTTGTGCCTGATATTATCCTTTCCCTTCTCATATCAAAATGACGAAAAACAATTTACATTGTCTTTTCACGGCGGTTACAACTTTTAAAATATGAAAAACATTAAGAATCAATGGAAAACCTCAATCTCTAAAGGTAGATCGATGTGATTGTTCCACTTCCTCCTCCATGGGTTCAATACCAAGGATTTAATTAAATCCGAATCAATTAGCTTTAAAAGTTAAAACTATATTTCTACACTAAGAAATTTGAGAAGACATATATGATAATGAATTCCAATTTATACTAGTACAACCATAATCAGAATAGTAAAATTTGAGAACATCATAATTTCCTTGCAGACCTCTTACCTGCAAAACCATACAAAGAGGAGAAATATAATGGTCTTGAATATGTTAATTCTTATGTATATAAATGCTACCATAATCATTTTGGTAACCTATCAAAATTTTCAGAAAATCATAAAGGCAGAAATATTTTCTTATTCTTGATAGTTACTTGTGATATTTCTTGTTATTAGGATTATTTATATATTCTTTATTTTAGTTCATCAATCAATTACTAAAGCATCAAAACATAAAACAATAGAGAGCATATGTAGGCACTATGCCAGGAAAAACCCCCCTCTAGGGGAAAACCTAGTTAAGAAATTATTCCTTTCAATTGTATTCTTTGAGACTCTTCACTCTATACAAAGACCAAACCTTCCCTCCAAACCAAGTCAACCTCTCAAAATTTCGACCACCTTTCCAGCAAATTCGAATAGGCAACATATTCTGGCATTAGGTAGCTTTTGACATCAATGAAACTTAGAAGACTTCAACATCCCAATCCAGGGCACGAAACAGAGAGAGAGGAATAAAAATTTTGATTTTCCTTTTCTCCTTAGACTCCTCCCAACTCGCACTTATTTTCGCTTCCTGGGTTCATACTTCACACTTCCAAAATTGCTTAGAGATATCAAACTTGCTTGAGATGATCTCTCCAAATGAATTCGACTTGCTTTTATTTATAGGCTCCATGTGAGGTCGAATTAGTGTCCTTAGGCTGACTTGGTGTGGAGGATACATAACTTATATTTGACTCAATACTTAATCTTTTTACATGATTCAAAATCCCAAGAAGGGTCTCTTTAAAAGTACAATGGCTCTATTGACTCAGAATAAATCCTAGAAGTCCTCAATGGGGACTTTGACTTAAAACATGGTGACCCAAGCATGAAACCCATGCTTTAATAAGTCACAATAATAATAATAAAATTGCGTTTCTTTATTTTTTTGACAAGTACATTACAGGATGACTCAAATACATTAAATGAAGACTGAGCCTAGTTACAATTTCCAACACTCCTTCTTAAGTAGGGAGGTTTTCATCATATACAAAATATAATGGAAGATCTCAAACTATATATATAATGAAGAACTTTAGGTACCACAATTCCATGGACTAGATTCCTAACCACGAAAATCTATCCATTTGTCTCTCAACATTTTAGGCACCACAATGCCATGGACTAGATTCCTGACCAGGGAAATCTATCCAGGTAGGAATAAGGTGGACTCATGTTTTGGGCCCCTCTAGGTACCATCAGTGTTACTTTCTAACCACCAACCCAAAGATCCAAGTGTGCATTAAAAAAAACCTCTATAATCAATACCACCTTTCGAACTTTGGGACTTAGACATCAACACAAAGTGCTGGCCAAATGTCCTACCAGGAAATGATTCACTCACAAAGCCTCAACACTCCTTGATCTAGCAGATCAAGGATGACCAATAACTCTCAATCAAAATGATTGGTAGCTAGCATGTTATCAATCTTCGAGAGATTCACCTGTACAAACACAACCCCAATCAATAATATACTTTCATATGTACATAATCAAATAAAATCCTATGGGGTATAGATGTTGCTTCCCATATTTTCATATTAAGACTATCAATTGAATCTTTGATAGATGATTCCTCCATCATACACTTTCCTTTCCTACTTCTCCTGTAGCAACATATCCTCCGAAATTCATTCTTCAATCAAAACCAAGCTACTCCCTCCCTCTCAACCAGGGAGCATCCCTTTATCAAGACTCCCTCTTAATCTTAGCGATATCTCTTCTATTCAGGCTTTGTTATAGGTCTATTTGGGCACATCACTCCCATCATTCAGATCAGTACTTTAGGGCTTATCAAACCCTAATTCAATTGCTACATGCCCTAGACAAGTCATCACATTGAATGCCATCATTCCTGAGAGATTCTTGGCCTGAATACATCTTGAAATGACCCCTTGAGTTACCAGCGCAACCTTGGTCAGGGGTAAGTGTGATGCAGAGCACTTATGCCCATTCAAGCCTGCTCTGCGGAGCACCTAGGCCCACTTTGACCTGCGCTGGGCGAGATTGAGCGAAATCTTCATAGGGTTCTAGGAATATTCTTTCATTCTAGATCATTCTAGAAGATTCCCACCTCTTATCCTCTCCTCTGAGATCGAAATTGGATAGGGAATGAATCAAATAAACTCCTATCCTCTCATCCCTTCCTCCATGGAAACGAACTCCCAAATTGGAAAGCCATTCAATGCCCAATTTATGACAAAACCACCTCAATTTCCCTATAAATTGAGCACTCATCATAATGATCAGGGGATGTACTTTGAGAATTTGTAAGAAGATACTATTGGTGTGAGGTTTGAGATTGTAAGCAAGTATTGTTATGATGTCAAAGTTTTGTGCTTTTGGTGTGATGAAGGATGGAACTCAATATGGATGAGTGACATGGGATCGGACTTCTTGGTTGTAACTCTTCCTTCTACTTAATAAAGTTGTTTACATATTTTCCCATATTCTTGTCTTTATGTATGATGATTATATGTGTAAATGCTTTCGATTCCATTTTCTTATAGTAGATAGATCTCTTTCTTTGATTGGTTTTTGTCTTCTATTTATGATTGCAGGTACTTGTCAAGCAGATTCAGTTTGAGAAGGAGCGACAAGAGTTATTCAAAGGATGCAAAGGGAAACGAAAGATAACAAGTAGGTCCTTTGTCTTATTTATCTTCTATAGAAAAATGTTAAACTCTTTAAATATGTTGTTCTAGGTGTAGCTACCCACTTAGGGAAATTGTATTTATTTGTAGATGCAAAATTCCACATAAAAAATAGGCAACTCCACTGGGGAACGATCATCATTCCGGGTTTTTTATCTTCATCCTAGTACACCCTAGTAGACTTTACTTGCCTCCGTTGATGTTATTTCAGCCTTTTTGAAGCTTTTTTGGTCAAAATTTGCACTAGAATGCCTACTCTAGGAATGTGTTGGTACCAGGGCAACCTTGGTCAGGGGATAGTGCTCTGCAGAGCACCCTTGGCTTAGAGATACTGCTCTATAGCGCAGTTTATCCCACTCTGACCTATGATGATCCTTGGTTCAAAATTTCATGATTTCTACGCAAACTTTACTTGCTTCCATTGATCTTATTTCAGCCTTTTTGAAGCTTTTTTGGTCAAAATTTGCACTAGAATCCCTACTCTAGGAATGTACTGGTACCAGGGCAACCTTGGTCAAGGGATAGTGCTTTGCAGACCACCCTTGGCTTAGAGATAGTGCTTTGTAGCATAGTTTCTCCCACTCTAACCTGTGCTGATCCTTGGTTCAAAATGTCATGATTTCTACGCAATCGAGTACTCCTCCAACTAGACAAAATCAACCTCTAGTTGGTGCTAAAGTTGACCCTTTGCCTTCTTCCTCAGCTTTTTCTTCCTCCCCTTCTTCCTCTTCTCTTGTTGAAAGTATTGACACTAGTAACCAGGTGGTTAATAAGAAGAAGAAAGGGAAGAAGAAGAGAATTCAACAGGGGGACAACCAAGCAACTATTTGCCTTGAAAGCAACTTCTAATGAGGAATCGTCCGATAAGCCTCACAAAGTTCAATATCCAAGCAAACTTTGTACAGGAGACCATCTTCTTTGAAATTGTCCTGACATTCCTCAGATCTTAGAAGAATGGTCATCTCGTTCACATTGTCTTGTGTCATCAACTTCTGGAGATCATGCAGGTGACACACCATCAACTAGTGGTAGTAAAGTTCATGGGAAGAAGGGTAAAGTTAAGTTTCCATCTAGGTTATGTGGAGGGAATCACCCCATTCACCTTTGTCCCTATCTCGATGAAGCCAAGAAAGTGTTGGATATCCATCCTGCTTCTCTGCAACGACTTCCTTCTAGTTACAGGAGACTCTCCCTAAATCCTTCACTAGTTGATAAAGTGACTGACCCAAATCAACTATCGGTTAAACCCACTCTCTCTGAATGTGAATCCCATGAGTCTATACCTAACCAATCACATGTCAAGGAAACAATTGACCTGATTTCACCTTCAGTTAGTCGTACCTTTCCCGTATAGAGTGAGTGTGATACCACTCAGGTTCTTTTCGTTTCTTCAAATTCCACTGAGCTTGGAGGCAACCCTCCTGTTCCATCAAGGCAGGAGGAAAATCCTCCCATTCTTGTAAATCAAGGGGGTAATTATCTCATTCTTACAGTACCCCTCCCAAGTAGTCTAGTCACTTCCTTTGATTGGAATCGCCTAGTAGGATGTCGTCTTCCTTCTTATGTGCCTTTCCAGATCATATTACACATTTATAATATGATTGTATCGGGCACTATTATAGATCAAGGTGCATTTGTGAGTATCCTTTCCTCCACTACTTGGCAAGCACTCAGTTCGCCGCCACTTGTGCATGTTATCCAGAATCTGTTGGCTTTGAACATAGGAACCATTCAACCATTGGAGATCCTTCCTCAGTTGCCTGTTACTTTGGGAGGAAAAATTGTTTATCTCAATGTGATGGTAGTCCTAAGCCCTTTAGATTACAATTTACTTCTTGGGCACAACTATGTTTATGACATGGGAGCCATTGTTTCAACACTCTTTCGAGTGATGTGTTTCCCGCATGAAGGCGGAATTGTCACTGTTGACCAGCCTTCATTTCCCAGGCCAAATATGGCTTCTAGTCAACCATCTTCCCTAAATGGTCCTTTTGTCCCAATGGTATCTTCCCCACCACGGGTCAATTATGTGGCAACTTGTTCCATGCCTACATCAACTGACGATCAATTTTGTGATGTTGTACATTATGTACTAGGGGCATTGGAACCAGATCTCTCTAATGTATTCCTTGTTGTGGATCCCTTCTAGAGCATTGTTCTCCCATCTGACGAGAACCTCTTAGAAGCCATGACCTCTTATGGGTCATGATCAAGGAATCATGAGGACAGTTCCTGGTCATGTGTCAACCTCATTAAAAAATTAAACAAGGAATATAAGGATAGTTCCTGGTCTTGTGTCAACCTCGTTAAAAAATGAAACAAAGGATATGAGCATAGTTCCTTGTCTTGTGTCAAGCTCGTTAAAAAATGAAACAAGGAACATGAGGATAGTTCTTTTAGTGAGTCAAACTCATTAAAAAAATGAAACAAGTCCCATAGCATAGTTCCTTGTATTGTGTCAAGCTCGTTGAAAAATGAAACAAGAAATCTGAGCAGAGTTCCTTGTCTTGTGTCAAGCTCATTAAAAAATGAAACAAGGTCCCCTAGAGCAAAGTTCCAATTTGAGATTTTGATTAGATCCCCTAAAATCCCAGTCGAGTCTTTCACTTGATCTCGTAAATGAACCTTCATTCCATCTTCCTGATAGCCACGAGTAGTCTACTTAGGTGAATGCAATGAAGCTTGGGGGGCATGCACCTAGAATCGAGTCATCATGCTGGGGACATGTAAACCAATCTCAAGAATAATTTTCTTTCAAGTTTGTGTAAAAATGAAACTGAATCCAAGCATAGTTTTTCGTTTCAAGCTTGTGTAGACATAAAACTGAATCCAAGCACAGTTCCCTATGGTTCAATCTTGTGTAAAAATGAACCCATTTCCATTTTAACCCACGTGATTGCCATTCTACAGCCTCTTTCATTAGATGAGCCTTGGTTTTTTTTCCTTCCATCGTCACTATCTACTTGGTCGATCATACACTTTCACCTGGTTGTTTTACCCTTTTTGAGGAACAGTTGCAATGAGTGGTCTTATTAGCAAACCTCCCCACATAAATCAACATGTTTTGAGAATTTCCAACATCAGTGGGACCAGTTGTTATCCTAGACACCACTTGTTCCTCAAAGTGGAGTCCTCTTTAAGATCTTTTTAGACTCTCGAAATATGAAAATATTGTTGAGCGCTTGTTCTTTTCAGCTCGTTAATGGATTGGAAATGACATCTACTCAGTATAAGTTTAACCCTTTTCCAAATTGAGATAGATTATTTACAAAAAAAGAATACATTGATCGAACATGGTCAATAGGTTCTCTCTCGCTTTTCAAACTCTCTAAACATGAAAAGGACCGAGTTATCATTGTTGTTAAACTTGTTAAAACATCAAATAGCAACAAACTTGTCCATCATGACAAGACCTAGTTTCACCTTCGATAGACACATTAAAACATCACATAGCGATGGATTCACCCAAAGGGTGGAATTATACAACAAGCATATGTTATCCTCCTCAAGTTTGATAAAAAATAAACAGGTATTGGTCAGCAATGACAGGGGAAAATGGGAAAAGGGGTAAACCACATTATGGCAGCAGTTCGCTCTTGAACATGAAACTTTCACTTCATCTTTGTGACTATTTGGGTTGGGTTATCTACTTGATGGTTATCATACCATCCATTAATTTGGTTTTGCATCAATGTTCCCAATTCATTTAGTGTCGCTGACATGTTCAAGAGAAGTCGCTCAGTTAAATTCATCCTTTGCAATACTCATAAACCTTCATTTTCATGACCGCCATTCCTGAATCTTGTGTTGTCAGTCACATTCTGTCTCCAAAAATCATTGCACTTGTTTCATGTCGTTGATGTGGGATAGATCAAGGCCCTCCTGCGACGAGTTGCTTCTTGTCGACATCAACAGATTATCCAAATGTAGGTTTTAACCCCGTATAGAAATTACCTGCATACGAATTCTAAATCACAGGAAAAATAAAAATTCGAGAGCATAACACATAAAACACATATACAGAGATTTCCCACTGGATCTCAAAACTGAGACTACCAGCTTGATTTTTCATTATGTTCTTTTCAATGTTACAATACATATTTATACATGCCGAAGCATCCAATACAATGGACCGAAAAACCATCACGTCCAATACCATGGACCAAAAAACCATCGATCTAATACCATGGACCGAAAACCATCGCGTCCAAAAAACATGTGCGAAAATCATGCACAAAACCATAGGTGGGATTACAGGTACCCCTCAAACCCCCTGTTAACTATGTGGAAAGAATATAACACAACCCAACAATCTCCCACTTGTTGTTTTCTTTCCACAGGGGACCACAGGAGAGCTTAGTCTTTTTTCCAGCCCTGAAATGCCCGTTGTTTCTCTACACCAAGAGAACTTCTCAGAGCTCACAGATTTTGTCAATGCATCTGTAGTATTCTTCAATGTGTCCACCTTTACCAGCAACACCTTTTTGGCTTCTATCATATCCCTCACAAAGTGATACTGAACACATCAATGTGCTTTGTCTTTGAATGATAAGCAGGGTTCTTTGCCAAGAAAATTGCACTTTGGCTGTCACAGTCTATCCTTATAGCTCCCTGTACTAACCCATACTTGAACACAATCGCTGCAACCAAACTGCTTCCTTGCTTGCATGAGTGGCTGCCATGTATTCTGCCTCTGTAGTTGATAGTGCCACTACAGATTGTTTCTTACTCATCCAACTGACTGCACCTCCAAATAGGGTAAACAC
>APFE030609382.1:7088-25614 GCA_000404065.3 Pinus taeda | reverse complement strand
TTTCATTATGTTCCTTTGAATGTTACAATACATATTTATACATGCCGAAGCATCCAATACCATGGAACGAAAACCATCACGTCCAAAACCATGGACTGAAAACCATCGCATCCAAAACCATGGAACGAAAACCATGCGTCCAAAAAACATGTGTGAAAATCATGCACAAAACCATAGGTGGGTCCGCCCAACCTAACATAGCGTCCAAAACCAAATTTTCCGGGGCGCTGCCCCAAACCCCATAAAGTGGGATTACGGGTACCCCTCAAACCCCCTGTTAACTATGTGGAAAGAATATAACACAACCCAACAAAGTTGACTTAGAAACACCCTTTCAGTACCTTGGGGCTTGCATACATCAATGGAAAGTTTCTCACTTCCAGCGACAAGTTGACATCACTAACCTTCAACTGAAAGAATTTGTATGGTTTTCAACATCAAAACATCCATTCACACCGTGCAGAATGTACTGAAGTACCTTGAGGATCATTATCATTATTAGTGATTTCTCTCGCATCTATTAACGGCTTACATCATTGGCTGGTAATCTGACAATGTCTTCCCATGTTCGACTTCATATCACATATTCACATGGTTAGACTCGTACTTGAGCAAACAATTGAACGAGATAGAAGACCCCGAATCTAGTTTGATCCATCCAGGCTGCGATTTCAGGAAAGTACCAAATCATCCATACGATGGATTTACATTGATGTTCATCCCATCATGGGTCTATATCTGTACATGACTATCTATGTACATGTAATGAAAAGTTTATATGTTGAGCATGGGTATGCCTTCCCTCAGCAATTCATGAAAAAATCCAAATATCATGATATTACGTATTGTAATTGATGTAGGTTACCATTCGCTTCAAAACCTCCTCATCACATCGTAAATCATATCACTTAACATTATCATTTTTAACTTCACGATTTAGGGGGAAACTGTTATAGCTCTATTTGGGCACATCACTCCCATAATTCAGATCAGTACTTTAGGGCTCATCAAACCCTAATTCAGTTGCTACATGAACTAGACAAGTCATCACATTGAATGCCATCATTCCTGAGAGTTTCTTGGCCTAAAGACATCCTGAAATGACCCCTTGAGGGACCAGTGCAGCCTTGGTCATGGTTAAGTTCACTACAGAGCACTTAGGCCCATTCAAGCCTTCTTTGCAGAGCACCTAGGCCCACTTTGACCTGCGTTAGGCAAGATAGAGTGAAATATTCATAGGGTTCTAGGAATATTCGTTCATTCTAGATCATTCTAGAGGATTCCCACCTCTTATCCTCTTATATGAGCTCGAAATTGGATAGGGAATGAATCAAATAACCTCCTATCCTCTCATCCCTTCCTCCATGGAAACTAACTCCCAAATTGGAAAGCCATTCAATGCCCAATTTATGACAAAACCACCTCCATTCCCCTATAAATTGAGCACTCATCATAGTGATTAGGGGCTGGACTTTGAGAATTCGTAAGGAGATATTGTTGGTGTGAGGTTTGAGATTGTAAGCAAGTATTGTTATGTTGTTGAAGTGTTGTGCTTTTGGTGTGATGAAGGATGGAACTCAAGCTGGATGAGTGACATGGGATCGAACTTCTTGGTTGTAACTCTTCCTTCTACTTAATAAAGTTGTTTACACCTTTTCCCATATTCTTGTCTTTATGTATGATGATTATATGTGTAAATTCTTTCGATTCCATTTTCTTATAGTAGATAGATCTCTTGTTTTGATTGGTTTTTGTCTTTTGTTTATGCTTGCAGGTACTTGTTGAGCAGATTCAGTTCGAGAAGGACTGACAGGAGCTATTCAAAGAACACAAAGGGAAGCAAAAGATAACAATTAGGTCCTTTGTCTTATTTATCTTCTATAGAAAAATGTTAAACTCTTTAAATCTATTGTTCTAGGTGTAGCTACCCACCTAGGGAAATTGTATTTATCTATAGATGAAAAATTCCACATAGTAGGCTTCCTCAAGGAGATCAATTTCTTCTTTTCGGCATCGGAGAATATTTCATGGATTCCAATCAATTCATCAGAGTTATCATCATCCCATCATGTTTATCGAATCAATGAACACCTTCACCATATTGAAGATTGTGTACATGCAAAACTTAGATAGAAAGTACAACCAAATCTATTGAAGCATGAAGTTAGCCATATCATAATTATGGAAGCATTTCAACTTTATTCATATATCAGATACCAAATTTAATTATAAACAAGAGACATATACTCTTAAACATCTTTCTAGGGTCTTTGGGATAAACCCTAGACTTATTTCATAACAACTTTCATTCCATCTAGGGTTTCAATATTTATTTCAAAGGTGTAACATACCCTACTACAACATATAGAAAACTATAAAAACAATTCAAACAAATATAGATCTACAAGGAATCTAACACCTTTCAGAATTCATATGTTAGACTTTCCACTAGGAATTCATACAAATCCTAGATTTCATATAAAAGAATCAAATTATCAAAACCAATCATAGCTTAGTCATTATCATGACCAACTTCCACTAGGATTAGTTGCAAACCCTAGATTTTCAACCAAATATCAATCCAAACCAAAACTCAGATTTTAAAAATCTTACACAAATCTCAAATCATCATATTGTCATCATACATTAGAGATTTTTACTTCTACTAAGGTTCAACTCCAAAACCCTATAATGCCATTTTCACAATCTCAACAATCATTAAATAGATCTCAGATTGTTATATCACACATACTAGGGAATTTAATTCCTACTCTAGATTAGTTGCAAAACCCTATATTTCCAAATATCATCATCCTAGAATCTTAGACAAGGACTTATATTAAATCCTAAGACGTATGACCATCAATAACTAGGTCAACGCATGTATCTAGGAATTCATTACCATGCATAAGCACATCATATGTCTGATAACATTAATATATTCGACGTATATTGACCTAGACCATGCTAGACCAAGCTAGGGTTTTGACAAAAAGGACATAGCTATATATACCTAGGGTTTCCTCATCATGTAAAGGCATTTCATATCATGTGTTAGTAAAACCCAACTTCACAAAATATCAATGAGTTATACATTCAACAAACTTGATTAGGGTAGGGTTTGATCAGACAAACACACACATACCAAGGAAATCATTTCGAAGACATTATAAGGGTCTTTATTACAAATTCCACCAAACCCTAATGAGTTAAGGTTTTGTTGATAGTGTTGGATCTGCCAACATGTCAATGGACCTCCCCAGTAAGAAGTCCCAATTAGACCTCAAACCGTTTGGTGTAAGAGTCCCAACAGTGGGTCGTATGGTAATGCCTTGACTGCGTTTTTGCACAGAAGCAAGTAAGATACCTCTGTTTGTAGCAAGGGTGTGACAGCTGCGGTGAGCCAAGGAAGGTGCATGAAAGGTTCTAACACATGGGGAGTGAGGTGAGTGCGCCCCTTGGAAACCTGTAATAGTACTTGGCTTGGAATGGAACACACGAGCAAAGATGCATCACTGGCTGGAAAGAAAGATAGCAAGCAATCCAAAGTTATGTTCAAACCGACAGAACATTTGCAACAAGATTCATACAATTGCATACAAAATAGTTCATACACAACTACGTAAGTTAAACAACATACATTGCTACATCAACTAGAATAGTCCAACTACAATAACAACATATGCATGAAAACGTGTTGGCTCTGTTTTATTAAGAAGTGTAAGTTCCAGTCATACAATACATCCATGTACACTCACTAGTTCCAAGTGGAACATTACAGCCACAACTGCCTGCTCCTCCAAAGAGATGTACTATCTCTACGCATTGGAGAATCCAAGGCTTGTTAGAATACTGTCCAAGCTTTCTCTAGGATAATCCTATCAAAGCTTGGCTGACCAAAAGCGCTTACAATGAGTTATGAGGGACTATTTATAGCAAAGGGTGGGGTGACCCTTAACATTCCCCTTTATGATAGTTTAGCTACCCTCATGACTCTTCATCTACTCTATGACTGTTACATCCAATTATCGACACTTGACTTACACTTGACATGACGTTACATTATAATGCACATGTACTCATGTGAGACAAAATGGCTAGAGCAAGCCATGCAAGATATCACTGACACTCGATCCATTGTGGTGAGACCAACTCTTTGACATGCTTGTGATGGTGAAGGTGGTGAGCTGATTGCCAATCTTGGTCATTTGTGATGGTGTGCATGCGCTCCATGGTGACATCTTCCTGAAGCGAACTCTTGCCTCTATTGCAACCGATGCATTGCTTCGGCTCCTTCATCCAACTTGTCTGCTAACATGTGCATGGACTTCTTGGGTGCAGCTGAGTTAGCAACATACTAATGCATATTGTCTGTGTTGATCTTCAAGTGCGTGCTGGTGGTCATGTGCATCAACTTGTCGAAGTACATGTTCAACTCCAGTTGGACTTGCTTCTTATCTTCGCCTTGGTGAGTGTGTTGAATGGGTTGGATCGCATGCATGCACATAAGGACATGCATGCTACTGAATCCCTTGCATGTGATCAACAACACTGCTCACCATGTCTGCTCCGTGCCAGCTATTGGGATGGATATTTAACTTGTATAGGTGCAGTTTCAACTGTGAATGCATGTTGCACCCCCTGTTGTTCCTGTTCCTATTCTTGCTGCAACTCATTCGCTTGTCTATGAAGCTTCACGTTCTTCCTTGAGTTTTTTCTTCAGCACATGCAACTCCTTCATTTTTCCATTCTCTATCTTCATGTGATCTTCTTGTCATGCCATCAGCTCATAGCATGAGTCTCGAAAGTTGCTTTCATCATCAATGGATCTGCTTAAGCTTGCAACTTTGTTCCACCTCCGTGTTGTCAACAACCTTCCTCTTGCATTGTTGCATTCGGTATGCTGCTTGCAGCTATTGTTCATGATGCTACTTGTCATGATGTTGATGATGTCATATCTTGATGTCCTTTTCTACGAACAACTTGATGTCTTCGTGGGTAGGCAAGTCCATAGAAACTTGATCGACTGCATCCCCAAGTGTGCTCTGAACAATGTCTTTAACTTTTCTCTCTTGGAAACCATTGTACCTGTACTGTTGAGAGGCAGATGAACACCCGTGATACATGGAGACATGGAAATACTCATGGCAAGCAATCTGTCATTCAAAAACCAAAATGAACTTGAGAACTGACTTGCAACATACCTGTGTGATTGATCATGAAGGTTGCACAATTTCGGCCGACAGGTCGGGAGACTGACTGCCACGATTGCGCAAGGCACAGTTTGGGTTGTTGGGAGGCTAATTGACTACTGGAACTACGCAATGCACAATCCATTTTCATTGTTAACTGCTAGAATCGCGCAATGCACAATCTTAGCTGGCAATGGTTGTAGGCTCAGTGACTGCATTGCGCAATTTTTTGTGCCAGTAGTCACTGTCCCTCATAAATGTGTAAAACAGTCCCAGAGGACAGTGCCTGTGTAGAAATGTGCATCTTTGGAGAGGAAGCTAGAGCCTTCCTTCCACAGATTGTTGAATGTTGTCCTAGTTAAATTAGAGTTCAGGCCAAGGTTGGCCAAACTCACCGATGGGTAACTGAAAGCATATATGGAAGTGAATGCATGGCGACACTAAGTGAAAATAGAAGTGATTGATCGTGCATGTAAACATTGAATGAAAGATTCAATAAACAAATCAACATGCATGTGGGTGAAGTGAGTCGCTGAATCAACGACCGTTCGTGCAAAATAGTTTCATGCATGCAACAACAGTGAGATAGCAATGAAAACTGAAACGGTGCTAGTATAAGCTAGTATGTATCAAAATGACAGCAAGCGTTCACTGAAATCAAGCAGACAACATTCATACAGAACAAAACACAAAAAGCGCCAGAAATGCAACACAAGATATGGAAAGTGGGCTTACCCCAAAATAGTGGAGTTGAATGTGCTGACAGCTCTTAGATGTGATGTGGGATGTTAGAGTTGCAAGGTTAATGTGAGGAGTGATCTCTGCAACTTCTGATTGATGAGTTTTGATCAAATCGAGGTTGTGACGCACATGCCACAAATCTAAGGAAAGCGACATTTGGTGGGAGGTTTATGAAACGATCCTTGCATGTAACCTCCAACTACCAAAAATAGTTCCTAAAACAAGGGATGCCTTTGCATGCTGCCTTGGGAAGCAGCCCATACATGTAAGCTAGTTTTTCTCAGTCTTGAAGGGAACTGGTCAACTCAGCTGCACATGCACAAGGTTGGTTGATTGCTGGGAGAAAATGTGCATTTCTAGCTGGGAGTTGTGTTGGTTGCCCAGGAGATTTGCGCAATTTATGGGCAGAGTTGCTAATTGTTGCTTGGATTTGCACAAATCCTGGGCTGGGCAGCCTTGCTGGGGAAAATTGCACAATTTTCACTGGGAATGTTGACTGGCAGAAGTGCGTAATTTTAGAGCCCAACAGGCTTCCAGACATGATTGTGTAATTTCTGGAGGGAAGGCTGGTTTCCCTCCAGAAATGCACAGATTCTTGGGGGAGTTGCTCAGCCTGTAGTTGGACCAAGTCTGAGTGATCAACATGTGAGGGGAATGCATCAAGTTGTGATCGATAGGCTACCTTTATGCAAGCAAAACACTGAAACTTGTGTACTTGAAAAAGCAAGACAAAGTGCTTGAAAGGTTGGTAGGGAGGCTCCAAATAGAAGCTAAGACAAAATTTTGGAGGGTGGATGTAGCCACTACAACACTTGGTGACACACTGGTAGAACTCCATCTCTTTGAATGGACCTTGTTCGTGAAAAGCAAGTCTAACACCTACGGAAGTATTGTTCAGTTCTCAGCTCATCTTGGTTTCAAACTAGCTTGATTGTAAGAT
This sequence comes from Pinus taeda, assembly GCA_000404065.3. NCBI lineage: Eukaryota > Viridiplantae > Streptophyta > Pinopsida > Pinales > Pinaceae > Pinus > Pinus taeda. The sequence goes on along the minus strand of APFE030609382.1, from coordinate 18,741 downwards.
GTAGTATCTGCCAAGGTCTTGGCCGATTGACACACATTCCAAGCCAAGGCAACACAGTTGTTTCGATTGGGGTTGAAGGGTATATTGGTGCACAAGCAGTATAGTTTTCAGAGTCTTAGTTTCATCTCTGGTGTTGCTCCGCTACCAATAGGCCTAGACAGTACCCCAATGGAGTCACATAGGAATGCAAGCATGGCTCTGCTACCAACGAGCCTGGTCAATACCCTGACAGAGTTACTTGAATCACCTCCCTTTGCAGGAAGCCTTTCTCTTATTTTGCCTTATTCATTTTTGAACTTTTTTTCACTCTTTCTTTTCATAATTGTGCATAGCAATTATTTATTTCAGAGGCGGAAGAGGGATCCCAACTTATTGATAGTAGAAGAGGTTGTTCCAGCAGAGAAGTAGTTTATTATATCTCTGACATTCCTGTTAAGGTTTTCCCCCTCACCTTAACCCAAAAGACAACACACTAGAGTAGGTGACACTAGCTAGCACGCAAGCGTTGTGTTTTAACCAATGTTCACTTTGAACAGTACGTATTTTCCTTCGAGATATCATGTACTAAAAGTAACAAGATCTTCATACAGAGGCAAGATGATAGATAACCAAGTAGTGATAGTTGTACAAGCCCTCTTGTATTTTAACCAACTTGTTTCAAGAGTCATACATGGTTTCATGTGAAACTAACCTATGAATGAAACATATGAACTAACAAACAACAAAGCAAAGAAAGAGCAGAAGAAAAAGTGAAAGAAAAGAAAGTAAGAAAACAAGCAAGTAGACAAACCAACAAAAAAAGAAGTAAGAAAACAAGCATGCAAGCAAATTTCTTGAAAGAAAACACTAATCCTACTCCTAAACTAACAGTGCATGGGCCTGATCACGTGAAGTAATATTTCCAATGCAGCCATGACACATTGATTAACCCATGTTGGTGAAGGCTTGGTCTGCGAGCAACCCAGTTGTGCAAACCAGCAAGCAAGAAATATATAACAATGAAGACAACCACACTTGATGTTTCAAAGTGCCCATAAGACATAAGTGAGTGCAAGTGCATGTCGAGCAGTCCATGGACTTGTCATGTGTTGTGTTACACTGCGTGCAAATTTGAAGCATAAGCACACTCTTGATTGTGACATGCAAGAAAATGAAAGAAACAAGGATAACTTGCATCGTGCACGTGTGCTTGCAATGTAATATTCCTCCAATGCATAAGCGATAGGATCGTGCAATTCAAGTGGAGGAAGTAGGATCTATGTGTCAGATTGATATTCAATGCATATGGATGAGTGATGAGGAGCCTTGGGTGATTGAATGTTTCTTGATCGGAAGTGAGACTAACCCCAAGAGAGTGAGGGCCTGACATAACCATCAGCTTAACTGAAGTGCCTTGACAGTCTTGGGTGTTTCAACTTCATCGCCAAATAGATCATCATATACTAGTGGCTTTGAAAGATAAACTACAATAGAGTAATGATCATGATCAAATATGGTAGTAAATGGATCACGACCGCCATGATTAGAAAATTTGATGATTTCATCGGCATCCTCATGATCAGATGAATCAAATAGAAGGGTAGATGAAAATCGAACAAATTCATCCTTTGTGTTTCCAGCAAAAACAGATGAAAGATCAAGTGGATTTTCAATGAATAACTTATCCTCTCCGTTGTCGAATAATGAACCAACATCCGATGTGTCTTGTGCATGATCAACAATGGGTGCATACGTGGATGAAGACACACATGCAAAATCATGGATGGCATGTTCACCAAAGATGTTACGAAAGAACAGAGGGGGCTCGGACGGAAGGGAGTCATCCTTCATCGAGTGTTGATGCTCAAGCTCCCACTCATACTCTTCATGAATGAAAATGCATGTTGGTCGTGCAACACCAACTTCGTCAATGGCTTGTTCCTCGTTCACAACAAGTGAAAAGTTCGGAATGGAAGAACACAAGACAGTATCATCCGGAGGAACATTCGAGTGTGAAGACAGAGATCATGGAACAAAATGCATATGGGAACTCAAAGGACTCACAACCAACATTGTTTGAAGATTAAGTGAAGTGATGTTCAGAAGATGTGAAAGCTGAACAAGTGAGTGAGCATGATCCTCAACATCACTCAGCAGTGGTGGAGCTGTTGAATGAGGGGATGGAGGATAGCCAGTCGAGACAGTGGTCACATCCACTTGAGATTGTGCAGCTCCATCAATGATGAATGTTGAGCGAGGCTTTATTTCAAGATTCTTCTTGGGAAGACAAGCTTCTTAAGGCAATACTCGAGTCGGTCCTAAAGATAGCCAAATTTCATCTAGTTCCTTGGAGCTTGAAACTACAAGTCATGGAAGTGCTACCAAAAATCCATAATCGACTCATGCAGAGCCTTCCGTTGTTGTAACAGTTTTTGGTCAAGATAGTCTAGATCAAAATGATATAAAGTGTCTTCAATGAGATCACGAAAGTGCTCAAGTGAATGCATGCTATCATTCAGTAGGCTACATAACCATCAAAGTGGAGATTTGTGAAGTGTTTATGCAAGCAGTAAGTTGACCCATTCGTCAAAACACCCATCTTCCTCATGAAGCATGGAAAGAAATTCATGTAATTACTCATGCTAGGCCACTTCGCCTTCACCATCATATGTGTAAGTGGAAAAGAGATCGAAAAACTCCCTCGTGATGGTGACATCTTCATGATTCAAAAAACATCATGGAGGGAGAACAGTGCAAGAATCCATGAAATATATACAAGGCTCAAAACCAGGTGAGAGGACACAGCTTGTCATGTGGCCCTCCTTCTAGTGCCAAAAATGTTGATGGTGTTGGACCCGCCAACATGTCAAGGGATATCCCCGGTAAGAAGTCCCAATTAGACCTCAAACCATTTGGTGTAGGAGTCTCGTTTGTGGGTCATATGGTAATGCCTTGATCACGATTTCGCACAGACACAAGTAAGATAACATTGTTGGTAGCAAGGGTGTGACAACTATGGAAAGCCAAGGAAGGTGCATGAAAGATTATAACACATGGGGAGTGAGGTGAGTGCGCCCCTTGGAAACCTATAATAGTACTCGGCTTGGAAGGGGACACACAAGCAAAGATGCATCACTGGCTGGAAAGTAAGATAGCGAGAAATCCAAAGTGATGTTCAAACCAACAACACATCTGCAACAAGATTCATATAATTGCATACAAAATAGTTCATACACACCTATGAAATTTAAACAACATACATTGCTACGACAACCAAAATAGTCCAACTAAAATAACAACATATGCATGAAAACGTGATGGCTCTGTTTTATTAAGAAGTGTAAGTTCTAGTCATACAATACATCCATGTACACCCGCTAGTTCCAATAGTGGAACATTACAGCCACAACTGCCTGGTCCTCTAAAGAGATGTACTAGCTCTGCACATTGGAGAAGCCAAGGCTCATTACAATATTGTCCAAGCTTTCTCTAAGATAATCCTATCGAAGCTTGGCTGACCAAAAGCCCTTACAATGAGTTATGAGGGACTATTTATAACAAAGGGTGGGGTGACCCTTGACATTCCTCTTTGTGACAATTCAGCTACCCTCATGACTCTTCATCTACTCTATGACTGTTACATCCAATTATCGACACTTGACTTACACTTGACATGACGTTACATTACAATGCACATGTACTCATGTGAGACAAAATGGCTAGAGAAAGCCATTCAAGACATCACTGACACTCAATCCATTGTGGTGAGACCAACTCTTTGACATGCTTTTGATGGTGAAGGTGGTGAATCGATTGCCAAGCTTGGTCATCTGTGATGGTGTGCATACGCTCCATGGTGACATCTTGTTGAAGTGAACTCTTGCCTCCGTTGCAACTAGTGCATTGGTTTAGCTCCTTCATCCAACTTGTTTGCCAACATGTGCATGGTCTTCTTGGGTGCAGCTAAAACAAAAACACATTGATGCATAGTGTCCATGCTGATCTTCAAGTGTATGTTGGTGGTCATGCACATCAACTTGCCAGAGCACATGTTCAAATCTAGTTGGACTTGTTTATTGTCTTTGCCTTGGTGAGTGTGCTGAATGGGTTGGATCGCATGCATGCACACAATGACATGCATGTTGTCGAATCCCTTACAAGCGATCAACAACGCTGCTCACCATTTCTGCTCCATGCCAACTACTGGGATGGATCTTTAACTTGTACGGGCATAGTTTCATTCGTGAATGCATGTTGCGCCCCCTGTTGTTCCTGTTCCTACTGCAATTATTCGCTTGTCTATGCAGCTTCATGTTCTTCCTTGATTTGCTGCTTCAGCACATGCAACTCATTCTTTGTTCCATTCTCTGTCTTCGTGTGATCTTCATGTCGCACCGTCACCTCATAGCCTGAGTCCCCAAAGTTTCTTTCATCATCAATGGATCTGCTTGAGCTTGCAACTTTGTTCCACCTCTGTGTTGTCAACAACCTTCCTCTTGCATTCGTTTCATTCAGTATGCTGCCTTCAACGGTTGTTCATGATGTTATTCATCGTGATGTTGTTGTTGTTGTATCTTGATGTCCTTGTCTACAAAAAAACTTGATGTCTTCGTGGGTAGGCAAGTCCATAGACACTTGATCAAATTCATCCCCAAGTGTGCTCTGAATGGTGTCTTCGACTTTGCTCTCTTGGAAACCATTGTGCCTGTACTGTTGAGAGGCAGATGAACACCTGCGATACCTGAAGACATGGAAACACTCATGGAAAGAAATCTGTCAGTCGAAAACCAAAATGAACTTGAGAAATGACTTGCAACATACATGTGTGACTTATCATGAAGGTTGCGCAATTTTGGTAGGGAGGTCAGGAGAATGACTGCCAAGACTGCGCAAGGCACAGTCTGGGCTACTGGGAGGCTGACTGACTATTGGAACTATGTGATGCACAATTCAGTTTGGATTCTGACTGCTGTAATCGCACAATGCACAATCTCAACTCGTAATGGTTGCAGGCTCAGTGACTGCATTGCACAATTTTCTAGGCCAACAGTCACTGTCTCTCATAAATTCGCAAAATAGTCCTAGAGGACAGTACCTAGGCAAAAATGCACATTTTTGGAGAGGAAGACAAAACCTTCCATCCCCAGATTGCGCAATGTTGTCTCAGTGAAAGCAGAGTCCAAGCCAAGGTTGGCTAGACTCTTCGACGAGAAACTGAAATCATATATGGAAGTGAATGCATGGTGACACTAAGTGAAAACAAAAGTGATTGATCGTGCATGCAAACATTGAATTAAAGATTCAGTAAATAGATCAACATGCATGTGGGTGAAGCGAGTCACCGAATCAACGATTGTTCATGCAAAATAGTTTCATGCATGCGATAGCAGTGAGATAGCAACGAAAACTAAAATGGTGCTAGTACAAGCTAGTATGTATCAAAACGACAATAAGTGCCCATTGAAATCAAGCAGACAACATTCATACGAAGCGAAACACAAAAGGAGCCAAAAATGCAACACAAGACATGGAAAGTGGGATTACCCCAAAACAACTGAGTTAAATGTGTCGACAGCTCCTAGATGTGATGTGGGATGTCAAAGCTGCAAGGTTAATGTGAGGAGTGAGCTCTGCAGCATCCAATTGGTGAGTTTTGATAAAATCGAGGTTGTGTTGTGCATGCCACAAATCTAGGGAAAGGGACACTTGGTGGGAGGTTTCTGAAATGATCCTTGCATGTAACCTCCAACTGCCAAAAATAGGTCCCTGAAACAAGGGATTCCTTTGCATGTTGCCTTGGGAGAGGTAGCCCATGCATGCAAGTCAGTTTTGCTCAGACCCGGAGGGAACTGGTCAACTCAGCTGCACATGCACGAGGTTGTTCGACTGCTGGGAGAAAATGCACATTTTTGGCTAGGAGTTGGGCTGGCTGCTCAAGAGATTTCTGTAATTTCTAGGCAGAGCAGTTGACTGCTGCCCAGATTTGCACAAATTCTAGGTTGAGCAGCCCTGCTGGGGAAAATTACACAATTTTCACTGGGAGTGTTAACTAGCAGAATTGCGCAATTTTGAAGCACAACAGGCTGCCAGATAGGATTGCACAATTTCTTGGGGGAGTTACTCAACCTACAGCTGGACCAAGTCTAGGTGATCGGGTTGTGAGGGGAATACATCAAGCTGTGATCGACAGGTTGCCTTTGTGTAAGAAAAACACTGAAGTTTGTGTACTTGACGAAGCAAGACAAAGTGTTGTGAAAGGTTGGTAGGGAGGCTCCGAAACAAAGCTACGACAAAATTTTGGAGGCTAGTTGTATCCGCTACATCAGGTTTCAATATATGAATATAGAAAACCCAAAACTTCAAATATTCAGGATTTCATACAAACATCATTCAACCCTAACAAGTTAAGATTTTATGATCATACCAAAATCCCAATCATGGCATCATGAACAAGAACTTCAAATAACATTTCCCAATAACCCTAAGAAGTTTTTGTTTCGAACATTCACACTAGAATACCCTTAGGTTAGGGTTTTTCAAAGAGCCTATATAGGGTTCTATAAAATCAGTTAAGAATAGGGGTGGGGTAGATTTATCGAGTGATGAATCACCCAAAATAAGAATCAATATGATTCACTATAGCTAGGCACAACAATGTTAGTAATATATTTCCAAATGAATAAACATTTATTATAAAGAAATCAATGTTTAAATAGTTTAAGGCATACCTTTATTTCTTGACAAACCTTATCTTGGGTTGCTTTCTTCCATACTCCTTTAGTATATAGTAGATGTCTTCCTAGTCAAGACAATATAGGGAGAATGATGATTAGTATTTAATATAATCAAAACTAAATGAGTACATGACACCAAAAACTGAAAGGAAATGAGATACTTATCTTTGGGACCTTTTGGGGGATCCCTCAAAATCTTGAGAGATACCTACAAACCTATAAAAACTATAAAAATGTATTTTCCAAAAATATGTTAAAAACCTATCAATTCTAAAACGTCAAAAATATAAAACAAGGTATCTAAGGCTGTAAGCAAATGACTTAGTAGTGTAAGTCCCTAATGTCAGATTCTTCGAGCTTTAATTTCTTTGGGGCTCCTTCTTCAACAATGATAGCTTGATCTCTTTCTATGTTCTTGTTTCTTGGATTCTCGAGACGATCACTCCTATAGTGACCCTTCTTATGATATTGATAGCATTCCACCTTAGACATGTCAACTTTATTCCTTGGTCCTTTCGATTTCTTTCCTTTATGTTGAGAAATGTAGGCATTTGATACTCCTTCAATATTGGCAACTAAGGATACTCTTACTTCTTCCTGACTACAGGAAGTCCATAGTTCTTCAAAAGGGGGAGATACCTTCCAATTGTTAAGTCCTGTAGCAAATGCACCCCAAGTAGGTGGAAATCCTTATAGGGCAGTGATCACAAGTTCTTTGTCTGGAACAATTTCATAAATGGCCAAAATATCATCCTTGATTCTTGCTATCTTCACAAAGAAGGAGGCCATTATGTCTTATTTAGTCATCTTTGTGGTCCTTAGCTCATTCTTTAAACTTGCTACTTGACCAATGTTCTTAATAGTGAACAATTTTGAGAAGGCTTCATACATTTCCTAAGCATGATCGATGTTGGCCATGAATGGGACAAGATTGTAATTTATTCTATCTACCATTAGAGTCATGGCCACCAATTCTAGTTCCCTATATTTCACTATGTTAGCATCACTAGAGTCTTGTGTAGGCCTCTTTAATTTTCCTTTGACCAGGTCTAGTACCTTATTCTTTTTAAGGATGAGGTTAATCCTCTTCTTCCAGGACTTGTAGTTTGATTCTCCTTCAAGTTTGTTCTCTCCCTTAATTGTGTTATAAATCTTCCTTGAATATAGCATAGTCCTTCCCTGAGATAATCCTTTTGAATGGTTCCTATATCAAGTGCTTGAGACTGCCTTTTTCTTCTTTCTTCACCAAAGCTCTGATACCATGTTAAGAAATTAGAAAGGCAAAAAGATTTTCTTATTCTTGATAATTAATTATGATGTTTCTTGTTATTATGATTCTTTATATCTTCTTGCTTTAGTTCATCAAGAAATTACCAAAATAGTAGCACATAAAACAATAGACACCAGATGTAAGCACTATGTCAAGGAAAAACCCCCCTTGAGGGGAAGACCTGGTCAAGAAATTATTCCTTTCAATAGTATTCTTTGCGACTGTTCATCCTAGACAAAGACCAGACCTTCTCTACACACAAAGTCAGCATCTCAAAATTTCGACCTCCTTTCTAGCAACTTCGACTAGGCAACAACTTTCGGCATTAGGAAGCTTCCGACATCAATGAAACTTGGAATACTTTGATATCCCCATCTAGGGTATAAAACAGAGAGAGATATAGGCACAACAATTTCAATTTTCCTTTTCTCCTTAGACTCCACCCAACTCGCACTTATTTTGGCTTCCTGGCTTCATACTTCGCACTTCCCAACTTCCTTAGAGATATCGAACTTGCTTGAAATAATCTCTCCAAATGAATTCAACTTTTTTGTATTTATAGGCTTTGTGTGATATTGAATTAGTGTCCTTAGGCCGACTTGATCTCTTCTATGCCAAATTGGTGTGGAGGATACATAAATTATATTTGACTCAATACTTAACCTTTTTACATGATTCAAAAGCCTAAGAAGGGTCTCTTTAAAAGTACAATGACTCTATTAACTCAGAATATATCCTAGAAGTCCTCAATGGGGACTTTGACCTAAAACACGGTGACCCAAGCAAGAAACCCATGCTTTAATTAGTCACAATAATAATAATAATAAATCTTTTCTTTATTCTTTTAACAAGTACATTACAAGATTATTCAAATACATTAAATGAAGACCGAACCTAGTTACAATTTCCAACAAAAAGAATGCCTCTTATTTCACATCTTAAATGTCAAGAAAGGAATCATAGCAAAGATATGTATCTTCACAGATAAATATATGTGTCGGCCCCGAGACGGTGTTTGCACAAAAAACATGCTTGGCGAAAGTGGGTAGTAACATGAATGTGGCTCATCACCGCCACTGCTTCATGGAAAGCACTATCATCTTCTGACAACTGCTTGTAATTCTCTTAGGAACATAGAAAGAAAATGATGGTAGAAGGAGGAATAGACCCCAAGCCTCCTAAACCTGGCGTGTCCTTCGATTAGTCAATGGTCACTTCTGATGAAATTGACGAATGTGAGAATGGATGGAAATGGTCACTTCTGGAACCATACGTGACCAACCCAAAATGTTGTTCTCATTGCCTGAAGATCATTTCCAATAGCCGGTTCTCATTTCCTGAAGGTTTATTGCCCCAAAAAGGATTTTTTTTTAAATAACGAGTCTACATATTACATGGTGACAACGAATCTATGAACAACAACAACCTCATAATAGAATGCCTTCAACATAATGAATGAAATATCCTTAAATAAAAATAAGGAAAGGAAATATGGATAAATAGAAAATATTATATGAAATAGGAACACATTAAAATGTTGCCTCAATCCAAGAAGGTTGTGTCAGGATCAGATGTATAATAATATTCAAAATTTATTATCCAAATATATAAATTTAATTAAAAATTTAATGTTTGAAACAAGTGTGTATTAAAATCCCATCTCAACCCCAAAAATGTGACCATCAAGAGCCTCAATTTGTTAACAATGAAATATAAAATAAATAATTTTAAATATTAATTGAAAAACTATATATAATGTAATAGTTTACTTCTAGAGTATACTTTAAATTTATTTTTGTTTCGCTAAGAGCATGTTCTTCTAGGATGTAAGGAAAAATGTTAATGACCAAGAGTCAGAAACATCTAGAAGGAGTGAAATCCTACCCACTTATGGACCATCAATGAAGTAATCTTAGGTGGTGTGGTTTTCCTTGAATAAAGGTGATGAGTCATGATGACTATCCTCACTGCTGATTTAACAACCGAGTTATGATAAGTTCTTCCACTATTTAAAAAATATATATATTAATTTGAAAAAAGCATATGGTTCACTGAAAACTAGTTAGTATTGAATAGTTAAATAAACACTAAATGTACAACAATATCAATTATTTTAAATCCTATATATAAATTGACCCTGAATATATGATCTTTTATGAGAAACCACATCATAATCTTAATCGCAAAATCGGCTCAAACCATACTTATATCTTAATCATAAATCCACTCAAACTATACTTATATTATATGTATTAATGTTGTCATATATACAGGGATGTATATAATATTTCCACAAAATTACCATTTTTAAATAGAAAATTAAGTATGATTTTTTTAATTAATCATAAAATTTTTTTCTCTATTTTTTATTTCAGCTATATTTATTTATTTTTCCTTATTTTCAATTAATAATTACTATCATCTGCCTTTAACCAAAATGAATAATAATACAAAACATTATAAAATTACTAAAATAATAACGGAGACCATATATTCACATATTTCAGATCTCAGCACTCCACGAGGGTGACTCGTAATAAGCGCAGATTTGAAGAAAAATCACCATTATATTTACAGATTTGACATATATTGCACTCTTAATAATAATAAGTAGGATAAATATGTGCTTCACGGTGAAGCCTTCGTCTATCCGGCATTGTCCTTTCCTCAAACCAGTGTGATACAACTCATTACACAACAAATTGTTAAAAGAACCATCAACTTTGACTTAAAAAGGAAAAAAAAACACCAAATCAACCCCACGGAAAATTTAGAAAAACCATGCATTTATATGGAGAGGGTATCAATTTACCGAGGTTTAAAACTAAATTAATTTATATGATTCTGAGCAGAGGAATAGATCGGACTCCTAGTGAAGTGTCCCATCAATCTAGTCACGGGTTGTTTGGCTATGAAGATTGGCATCAGTGATCAAATTTGAAGGGCAGGTCTTAATTTCATTTAGAAAGGAACACATCTAGGTCAGGTCTTAATTTCATTTAGAAAGGCACACATCTAGGTCGCACTTCTATAATGAAAAGCATAAAAAAAAGCAATTCAATTGACAATAGTAAATTATTTTCAAATTTCTTTTTATTTTTTCACAAACAAAAAGATACTACTATGTCAAAGGCTGCATTAGTAAATGAATTACTCTTACACGTGTGATTGAGAAATGTAACCACATAAGATCATATTGCACAGGCCTTGAACTCAGCCACAATTGAACAAATTATAGGGACAAAATCATAGTTGGGAAACTGCATATGAATATAAAAAATAAACATATATACATAATTACATCTTAATGAAATTGAAATAAAAATAAAAATACGAAGAAACAAAAATACTTATATTAAAAATATATGAAAGGTCTCATTTATAAAATTAAAAATAAATTCTAGCTTATATAGGAAGTATCAGTGTAATTCTAGCTTATAAACTTCAAATTTGACCAAATCACTATTCTATTGTCTATTAAAACTCTTTTGGAAAGCTGATACTTCCAATATTTGCACATCTGGAATTATTGGAACTACAGCCCCTGTACTTGGCCGCAAAATTGATCTAAGATAGCTTTTTCTTTCAGTTATAAAACTTTGACATTGGTGGTCCTCCAGCTTAACATATCTTGTGCAATATCCTGCAATGATTACATTCAATATGTGTT
>APFE030609380.1:0-25214 GCA_000404065.3 Pinus taeda | reverse complement strand
AAAATGGAATTTATCAAACCTTGAAATGTTGAAGGTGCATTGGTAAGGCCAAAAGGCATGACCAAAAATTCATAATGACCCTCATGAGTTCTAATGTTGTTTTTGGAATGTCTTTAGTCTTCATTCTGATTTGATGATATCCTGAACGAAGGTCCAACTTGGTGAAGTAAATTGATCCATGCAATTCATCCAGTAATTCATCAATGACAGGAATGGGAAACTTATCTTTAATAGTGAGCTTGTTGAGCTCCCCTATAATCCAGACACATGCGCCATGATCCATCCTTCTTGTGCACCAATACTACTGGAGTAGAGAAAGAACTTTGACTTGGTTGAATTATACCAACCTCTAACATTTCTACAATCATACGTTCAATTTCACACTTTTGGGCATAGGGATATCTGTACGGCCTGATGTTTGGAGGAACACTTCCTGGAATTAGATGAATAGAATGAACATGGTCACGAATAGGTGGGAGACCTTTGGGAGTCTCAAATACCTTGGCATGATTGTCCAAGACTTTTTGGAGGTCTGGAGAAAAAGATGATTCCAATGTGGAAATGTCTAGCGAACATAATTGTGCAATTACACCTCTTTGTTCCTTTTTTAGAAGCTTTGTCATATCATTAGAGCTGATTATCTTTCCCGGTTTCCCTGCAATACCCCTTAATTCAACTTCCTTTCCTTCCACAAAAAAATTCCTGAAAAGTTCTTGAAAATTAAAATCTATTGTACCGAAGGATTGTAGCCATTGGACTCCGAGTACAATATCAGCACCTCCCATTGGAATGGAAAGCATTGGGCTAGTCAATACATATTCTCCCATGGATAGCTTGATATTATGTCACTTTACAGAGCTATTTATTGTTCCTCCATTTGCAACCATCACTTGACACTCTGGTGCTGGATATAAGAAGCAACTCAATTCTTTTGCTACCTTACAATGAATAAACTTTTGGGTACTTCTTGAATCAATCAACACTATTACCTTTTTCTTCTTGATTTGTCCTTCTATCTTGATGGTTTGAGGAGTGGTAATTCCCACCAATGCATTACAAGATATGGTTAGATTCATTTCTTCTTTATCTAAGCTTTGTTCCTGGAGCATATCCTCTTGTTTTCACCTTTCTTGCTCCTTTTCTTCTTCCTCTTCACAATCTATGTAGAATAATTTCTTCTTACCACACTTATGAACTTTAGTGTATTTGCTATCACAACTGTAACAAAGCCCGTTTACTCTTTTTTCTTCCAATTGTTGTGGTGTCAACCTTATAGGTTGTGGAAGACTAGGGGCATCAACACTTCCATCTTTATAGTTGTGAGTGGTATGCTTCCTAGTTGCCATAATTTTGCTTTCCATTTTTCTTGCTAACCTGAATGCCTTCTCTTATGAATCGGGTTCCCAAAGGCGAACATCATGTTGAATATTAGCCTTTAAAGTCCCTATGAACACATCCTATGCTCCTCTGGAATATTTTTTACCCTTATGTTCAATTTTTGGAACTCCTCAATGTGCTCCATTATTGAACTCCTCAAGTGTTGCTTTTGGCCCTTCAAGGGTTTTAGAATCTAGTATATTATTTTTATTACACTTAATATGGAGATTTAAAAGAAACTATGTTACATTTTCAGTTATAAACACTACATGTTCTTGTTTGGTTTCTTAGAATATTACCTTTCTTTTTAACTTCATCTCACTCTATTAATTTGTATTCATCCTCGGAACGTTAAGTTTTACAAATCTTATGAATTCATATAATTCAATAACTTAATTTCTAGCCCTAGTCACTATTACCCATTGCAACTACCTCTAATTTTTCCTTCCTATAGGAATTATACTTGGGCTTCCCTGTCCACCCAGTTGGACACCTATGGGCAACATAAGGTTTTACTTCTAGTTCTGCAGTAGGTACTTTTAGTTGGGAACTACAACCTCTTCTATACTTGGTCATAGCTCTTATTCAAGACACATCATGTACACCCTTGTTATTTAGAATTTAGTATTTACACTTCCACTAGTAATATGTAAAGCAAAAATTCGATAAGTCCTCTTTAATCAAATACCATATATTCATTTCATATAATCACTGTATGCTAGAACATTTTTTTCAATTTCAATACAAGTTGTGCATTTCAATACAGATTTTAATTCATTCAAGAACGTATAAACTAGCACGACAAGCTTTTAGACAGGTTACTCATTTATTAAATTTACTTAACTATACACAAACAACTATCTTTACAAAATATAATAGGATTAAATTTTTATAGTAAAACTTCTCTCCTGAAAGCACAGTGAATATCAGTTATTAGCAAAGTTTCACCACCCAACATTGAGACTGGCTTTTATGTCATGTCTCACCTTCAAGACTTTCCTTTCCCAACAGTTTTTGGAAATAAATGCCCCTAGAGGTATCTTGTACCTAGACATCACGACTCACCAGTCCGGTCTAGTGTTGTACCATTCTGAATCATCCTGAGGCTCCACTAACTCCCTATCTAGCTCAAGAACCTCACTTAAGAAATACTCTGCTTGATGTCAAGACCCATAACGAGTTCAAGTTTTCATTTTTTTCTCCATATCCTCCAACCTATGATGTGATCCCCAAAACTTCCACTGAGATATAATTTCTCTCCTACTCTAGGAAACATAGAAGGAGAACAAAAACATTACTCACTCTAATTACCTGTAAATAATTATAATTCATTTTTCCTAAATTTAATTTTATTATTACTTTCTTTTACTTACGTTCTTGGTTCACAACTATGACCTACGATCCATACCATCATTTTGTCAGTCTTGGAATTTAAGCATTTTAACCTGAGGTAAAATTTTAACAACAACCACACTTACTAAGGTATTCAGGGTAAAAAAGGTAATCACTATCGAACAACAAACATTACTCAATGCATCATGGTGTTACAACAACCCAGTACACAAGGGAGACATTTTCATGTATTATTATGTTAAAAGAAATACAAAATTATATATATCAACTAATATATGTGTATTCAAGAGATGTTGTGATAATGCTACTAAGACAAAAAAAAAAACTTTCTTTAAACCATAAATTAAATAGTTCATTTTTCACTTTTATTTTACATCATACATTGTATAGTGAGATAAAGTAGTTGAAAAAAAAAATGAAATTAAAATGACCCATGGTATTCATGTGTAATATAACATATTTTGGGTAAAATTAAGCTAGCATATATCCATAATAGTTGCATATTTGTAACGTGCAAACACCATTTCAATCACACAAACAAAAATTAATTACTATCAATTTTCGAGCCGGTAAATAATTACTCTTTGATATTATCCGTCACTCACACAAAAATTATTGTATATATAATCTTTCTTGGATCTTATAGTTAATTTCCTCTAATTAATGGGCTTGTCAGACAACCTTCTTGCTTAAGCAAGAATATAGGTATTATTCTCAAATATTTAACATGGATGGTCCTATGTTGGTACTGCTCGAGTATGAAGACATGTGCCACAGAAGCATAACCAACTCTCTTGAATTCTCTGCTAGTTTAGTGTGCTAAGATTTGTATTGTCAATCTGGAAAGGTGGTCATGGATGGTGGAGATCATTCAAGGGTAGTTGAGGGAACTGCACGCCCCCTGTCCTCCACCTGCCATTTTCCATCCTTCCCTCCATCGCTTTGCAACTCTTATGTAGTTAGGGCTTATGGAATATTCAAGGTGGAGACTGCTTCAGGGATAAGTTGTCTTGTCCATCACCATAGTTGGCTACCATATGTCTTCTCTTGAGTTTTATTTACTGGCAATGGGGCTATCTTCGTTCCTCAGGAACAATCCCTGCAACTCAGTCATCTAATGATTATTCACTAGATGATCCTTATGTGTTTTTCATAAATTCTCATGGATTCCAGCCATTTAACTTACCTAGGTGATGGGTTCGACATGATTTTGCAACAGTTAAGTATTCCCAATATTTTTTCCCCTCTGATGTTTTTTGTTAACCTAGTTTTTTAAATGTTTGTTTACTAGAAGGTTTATCTAACCCATGTTGTCCTCTTGCTACCATGCTTTCTTTGCATCCATAGAGACTCAATTATTCTTCTGATATACGGTGCGACGTTACTCTAAAAACCTCCTTATGCTAGTGGAGGGTTCACCTGGGTTATTTGTTGGCTTAGATAGAAAAAAGTGTTTTCCTTGTAAATTAGTTTGGAAATTTCTTGCACACTATACCCGAAAATAGAAGTGACGACTTACTAGTTGTTTGGATAATGCATTTGTTAATTATTTTTTTCAAAGAGACAAATATGTCACGTTTCCCCGCTTGTTTTTTCATTTCTATATTTGAAAAGGGGTTCCAACTACCAAGACCACTCAAACCCCTTACAGTGCAACTAAGTTCTTGGAGAAAATGTCTGGTTATTCGAGTCAATTGTCAAGTCTTTTTTTTTTAATTTACAAATGTCTCCTTACAATAATGTTACTCTATGCATATTTATGAGTGAATTGCTTCTAGTTATGGCTCTATTTATTATTAAACCACATGACTATTTTGTTTTCATAGCTTTACACATAGAGATTGAATTTTTTTAATATTTAATTTGTTACAGTCAAATTTTTGTTCGAATGTACAATTTTGTTTCCTTTTGGATTTCCATTTTACCAAGTCCTTCACAATATCTTCTCATGTCTCTATTTTTTTTCCTTAATTGGTTACCAAGTAGCCTACCAAATATGGTGGGGGAAAATATAGTTTCCAAATCTATTCGCCTTCTGAATTGCAGCTTAGTTTAATAGACAATGACCCAAGCTCTTAAGGATCCCCTTGTTGATACCCTAGGAATGAGTCATAACACGTGGGAACTAGATTTAGTTTGATTAAATATTGTTGAATCTCTTGTTCCAATATTAATGTTCCTTCGCTAGTTATCTGCATGTGTGAATTTTCATTTCTTTTGCAAACTATTGACTCTTCACAAGGAAATGTATGCAATTTACTTATTATTATTTTTCGAGTTCACTTGGGTTAGTATCATCGTAAATTACTTTGGTTACTACACATGAAATTCGTTATTCGCATATTAGGGAAAATAATCCCAGTTCTTTGCATGGAATTTATGCTCCTTCTTTGGTGTTTTAATGAAAAAAATCTTACTCTTTATAATCTATATTTTTGAATTTCTTTTAAAAGAATGTACATATTGTTGTGATATCATTACACATTTATTTCCTCCTCAAATGATTCATATCTTAACAATATTCTTAACATGGAACGTGGACAACCATTTTTTCTTCATTCTTCTATTTTTAGTTAGAAATGCCAGTCTATAATACAGAAACACAATAATGCAGTAAAATAAATTCAGTAACTTAAATGCATCAACTATAATAACCAGAACTAGAAGTCTCCCCTCCCAACCTTCATACCAGTAATGAAGTCCATATCTCCACCCGAGCTTCCACTCATACAGAGAGAATAGGTTCAATTCCCAAGTCATCTAGTCTAGAAACCATAAGGCCCTCGGTCCAGTTTAGAGTCCCAACTTGTAGGGATATACTAAGGATTCCACTGGCCCATGTCCAGCTCAGGAATCTCCTCATAACAACAGTACATTGTTCACCTGAACAACATCGTGTGTTAGGTCTACGCATCCATTTTCTCTTCCCTCATCCCTATGGCTCTGTTAGTCATTTTTCCCTTTCTAAAAAGAAGAGAAAACATTCCTTGGAATTACCCTTTTCTAGGGAGGAAAAGAGGCTCGACTGACCTGAATGTCTAGAAAGTTTTTTTTTGTGTTTTATTCGGCTAAGCATATTTAAAATTTTCTTCTAATAATAAAGGACTTAAACAAGTTTGAGTGAGTACATTTATTTGTTCTTCCAATTAGACCGAAATTAGTCCAAAGTTTGTAAAAGTAAATAATGTCAAAGTTAAAACATAAATTCATGAACAATCTTACTGGTGTCACATATTGCCTCCCTTTGACGAAACACCATCCTCAATGTTTATTTCAAATTGTTTAACCATGTTTGGATATGCTTGGCGCATGAATTCTTTATCCTCCTAGGTACCTTTGTTCAGGTTGAGGCTATTCCATTGCATTTTAACCTAGGTGATCACTCACCTCCATAGCATTGTTTCTCTCTGCTCTAGAAATTTCATAGGTTCTACCAACAACTCTTCATCTATTTCAACCTGCAGCAAAAGATTGATGGTATAAATATAGATCACATCAACATTTTTTTTATTTCGCAATTCAATTCATTATATGATTTACCTAGATATCGTCCCAGCTAATCACATGTCTAGAGTCATAGACATATATTTTTAATAATGAGACATGGAACACATCATGAATCATGATGTGGGTAGGTAAGGCTGGTCGCTAAGCTACTAGTCCAATCCATTACTAAATTTGGAAGGGCCCATAACATCTAAGTGACAATTTAGCTCAAATTCCCCACCGTAGTGTGACTCTTTTAGGCTTAATTCATAAACAGACATGGTCTCCCGCTTGGAATTCTCAATAGGTCCTTTTCTTGTCTGTGTAAATATTTTTCCTCTCTTAGGTGGCCTTTATGTTTTGATGTACCATGATAAATATCTTCTCCATTTCCACGAGCATGTCGGGTCCTAATACCGACCCATCCTGAGGATTATTCCAATTGGTAGGCACTCTGCATTTCCTCCCATATAATACTTCAAAGGGCCTCATTCCTAGAGATTCATGGTATCCATTATTATAACTGAATTCAACTAAGTGGAGATACTCCTCCCACTTCACTAGTTGTTGCATTGCATACATTCTTAACATATCCTCCAACAATTTATTCAGGCATTCAGTCTATCCATTGGTTTGGGGGTGATATGTAGTGTTAAACATAATTTGAGTGCCCAAGCCCATGAACAAAGCTTTCCAAAAAGCAGAGGTGAATTTCTCATATGTTTTAGAGATCACCACTCATGGTATACCATGAAGTTGAAATATCTCTTTCATAAAAATATCAGAAATTTCAATTGCTTTATACATGGATCTCATAGGTATGAAGTGACCTTTCTGTCTTAGTTTGTCCACCATGACCATGATGGAGTTGTTGAATTTTCTAGTTTTGGGCAACCATGTTATAAAATCCAGTGTAATAGTATCCCATCATCCACCCTGTTCTCCTTTCCTTTAAGATGTGTAATAACGAATTCAAATTCATTTAAAAAAGTAGCTCATCTCGCTTGATGAGAATTCAAATGCAATTGGGTTAAAAAATCTGTTAAACTACTACGATCAGTCATTAGAAATAATTTCTTACCCAAAAAATAAAGTTGACATACCTTCAAGGTGTGCACTGGAGGGGTTAGTTCCAAATCATAAGAGGATTATCACTTCTCATGGTCCTTCAGTTTTTGGGATTCTTAGGCTATGAATTTCACATAGTGCATCAGTAAACCCCCCCCCCATACCTTCGTGGCACAAAACCATACAAAAATTAAACTCTTTTCCTCGATCTAGTATTTTTAAAACAGGAACAGAAGTCAATAACTTTTTCAGGCATTCAAAAATTTGTTCGCACTATGTCGTCCACTTGAAAACCCTTCTCTTCCTTTGTAGGGAGATAGTTGGTAAGAACTTTTAGAAAATCCTTCAATAATTCGATGGTAATATCTAGCTAACCCCATGAAGGATCGAATATCAGGCACATTCATGGGAACAGGTCACTCCATGATGGTTTTGATATTTTCAAGGTCAACTTCAATTCCTTCCACTCAAATGACATGTCCTATGTACTAGATATGAGCTTGGTAAAAGTCACACTTACTATATTTAGCATATAACTAATTTTCTCGCAACATTTGCAGCATAATCCTTAAATGATTTTCATGGTCCTCCACACCTTTGGAGTATATAAGAATATCATCGATAAAAATTAACAGAAACTTGTCTAAATAAGGATGAAATATACCATTCATCAAGCTCATAAATGTGGCAGGGGAATTGGTAAGCCCAAAGGGTAACACTACGAATTCAGTGTCCATACTGAGTCTTGAATCATGTTTTGCAAATATTGTCTTCCTTAATTCATATTTGATGATAGCCTGATATTAAGTCAATGTTCGAAAACACCTTGACCCCCTTACCTTTATCAAACAGATCATCAATCCTTCGTAGCATATATTTTTTCTTAGTATTCACCTTATTCAATTGTCTATACTTGATCCACAACCGAAGTGTAACATCCTTCTGATGTAGAAATAATACAAGAGCTGCCCAAGGTGACACACTTGGGCGTATATATCCTTTGTCAAGTAGTTATTGTATCTAAATTATAAGTTCTATTAAGTGAGTCACACCCATATGATATGGTGTTCTAGACAATGGGATCACACTTAGAATTAACTCTATGGTAAAATCAATGTTTCTGGTAGGCAGCAGCCCATGTATTCCCTCTGGAAATATATTAGTAAATTCATGTATTATGGGTATATTTCTGACACTAGTTAGTTTGTCATTAGAATTTGTATAACCAACTTGAGCTGCATAAATTTGGCAGCATTTTCAAATGCACTTCCCTAGATGATTATCAGTGATTTGCAGTCCACTATTGCCCAATGTTTCTCTATCCAGTCCATTCCAACTAGTATATTATATATCCCAAGAGGAATAATATTCAAATCAGCTACTATTTTCTACCCTACTACCTTTAGGGAGAATTTACCACATTAGCAGCAAGCCTTCACTTGGCCCTAGTATCCAGTTGCACCAGCTAAGGGTTTTTAAATTTTACTTTTCGTAAGTTATTTAATTCTACCAATTTTGGGCTAATGTAGCTCAAGATTGCCCTTGGTTAAATTAGAATGGAAACATAATATTTAGATAGATTACCCTCCAACTCTATCATCATAGGTAGATATTAATCCTGGCCATCATCCAAGGCTGCATTAATCCATGGAATATTTTTGACATCATCTCCAACAATGGAGGCTTCTTGAAGGTTTGTGACCTTCTTAGTACAAGCAGGGTGAGAGAAATTTTTGAAATAATGAAGTTCTCCAAAACCCCAACATTGCAGAGGGTTTTTTCGTTGTTGAATAGTCTCTGGTCGACTTAACACCTCTGATAGTTTTTTTCCAACCTGTTACCGTGTTCTCTGTTGATTCCTCCTAGTCACTTTTGTCTGCATTTTCCAATTCATATTCTTGACATTTGGGAATCTCATCCCTCAAAAGTTATGAAAATTCCTTTGACCATTTTTGTTTAGTCCCCACTTGTTACCTTCTCCCTTTTCTTTGATAGGCAGGCTACTGATAAAATGTTGTATCTTGGCTTTTTCCTACCTAAAGTATGGGACGTATTAGAGCAAGGACATACATTTAGTGATAAACTCATCACTAGTCAGTGTGACCAACCTTAAATCATGAAACTCTCTTGCATTCTCATCATAGAAGCTTTTAGTTAAATATTTTTCCTTGAAATTCTGAATTCCATGTGACGTGTTGATCATCAATTCCCTAGAAATATTTGACCTCCTCCCACCCTCCCACCAAAGAGTACCTTTTCCCTATAGTTGAAAATTTTCCAATCGAGATTTCATGTTATTATCATATTCATATACTTGGAAATATTTTCTCATGTTAACTAGTTAGGCCTCAACAGCTTCCTTATCCTCTCCATCACACACCGAAGGTCCTATCTTCTTAAATTTTCCTTGTAGTTAAATTTTCTGCTTCTTGGGACCTTTGCCAAGCTTCTTTCCTCATCATTATGTCCCCCTTCTATTTCCTTATGGTACACTTCATGATGAATTGTCTCTGTGAAGTCCCCATTTCTTGCACTAGGGTTGGGTACCTGATGATTTTGTCGATCTGATAGACTTTTTAGAAATAAGAAATAAGAATTAGAATTAAGAATTAGAATTATAATTATAACAGAAATGGTTTTTTTGACGATAGATTAAACTCTATTCACTCATCCTCATACTCCATCCAAGCATCAGAGGGAAAATTCTTTGACCACACGCAGCAAATTCCCTCTTCATTAGCTGTGAAAATCTCTCCAATTCTTTCGTCGTATGCAAGTGCCACGATTTCACGTGACAGTGCAAGCTCTCCGATCTGAGAACGAGGCTCATTCGTAATCTTTGCGGGACATTCTCCTGTAATAATGCTGCTAATATTGATCGTACATTTTTCAAACAGCCTCACTGCATCGCAGAAGGAAATGATCATATCCTTCTCGTTTGCAATGTAAGTTCCCCTCTGAAACTTGTCAAAGACGGGCAGACGGATCGGATGGTCTTCAAAAGTGATCAAAATGTCGCCTCGCATATTACACAGGTGAAGGCTACGACTTCTGGTGTAGCACAAGAAACAGTCCAATTTAGGTAAATAGTAAGGCTCCACAATTGCTTCTAAATTTGTTGGTATTACTTGAGGGACCTCAGCAGATATATCAATCACTTGGATATTTCGTCCATGTTGTTGCAGACATATTCTATCATCGCCGCAGAGCGCAGCGAACTGTAACCGAGCTTCATGATGGTTGAGATGGATGATACCTTCCTGACACAGTTCTCCATCCCGTTTCGAATAAATTTTGAACGATACATCGCTAGTATTTCTTGGGAATCCTCCATCGAAATATATCACTACGTACATATTTCCACGACTTTGAAAAAACCATTCTATTTTCCTTTCAACTGGTATACCTCTTTCAAATGGTATACCTCTTTCGAGTGATATGGTGGATATCTGATTGTATTCTTTCAAATCAAAAACTTTGAACACTCTCTCATCTTTATTGTAAATCACGCCTCTGCAATTTGGAATATCGAAATCCCAAGTGATCGCGTCCGCTTCTTCGGCATAAATATCTCTGTATTCATCTGTTCGTCCTGCTTTTACAGATGCTACTTCCACGCTTATAATCTTGAGGTAGGGCAAAGATTGATGATAACCAACGATTATGAGTGAATTATTATTAGAATTGTAGTAGGCAGATACAATCTCCATCTGACAATTCAGTGTTATGGGTCTACCATATTCGTCCTTCAAAGGCCAGACTTTCCCCTGCCGTCCAAATGGAATGAGATGGCCACTGCAAAAAACGCATATTATGTCATCTACTATAACCAAGTGTGTAATCCCAGAAACTATTTGGCAGTTTCCCGTTTAACTCTCGGTGTTGCAGGCCGTGGAAGGAATTCCTAGACAAACACTTATCCCCGTGCCTTGACATTTTCTATCTTCTGTGAAAATTCACTGTGGGTATCCACTATTCAACCAGCTATGTATCGATGTTGATGCCGGAGCGTTGATGCTCGTATATTTCGTTCTTTCACTCTCAATCGCTTTTTATTTCATAGGTTAATGCAAGTTATAACAAAGTTGTTTTATTCTTTCGTCGTGAGAGGTAGAGAGATTTTCATCTTAGATTCCTACTTTACTAAATGAATCCAGTTAATATATTATAAGTACACATATGGATATATCTTATTATTGTTATTTTTAAGCTCAGCGGACATTACTTTTCCATTATTTGTTTAGACATAGATTCTCTACTGTTATAATTTAATTATAATTGATTATTAGGTAAACGCAAGAGATTAAACTTGCATGGAATATGGTATAATATTCATAGTGGTATCCACCAATAAACACTTCGGATTTGTTTCGAAGTTAATTATGGTGTTTTAATTAATTGAGTCATAGGTGTTTTAATTATTAAATAAAAATTTTAAAAATCTCAAAACTAAAAAAGATTAAATAACTATACAAAACATTTAAATAATGTTCACTCATAAAAAAAATATAGGTGAAGAAATTGGATCGTGCTCGGCTCATGATAGATTCTTGTTTGAAATGGACCTATGCTAATTTATCTCAAATTGATTAATTAAAAAAAATGTCATATAGCATATTATATCAAAAGCTATTTACAAGTTCAATATGTCTATGGTAAGCTCTAGTGAATGTTCAACCTTAAAAATTTTGTCCATGTCTTTTTAAAATGTATATATGTTTAAATCCTATATTAATTTTTTATTTAATAATAATTTAAAATAAAGATATAGCTTAGTTACTTTTTATAATTTGTAATTTGTTAATGAGACAAGTATTATGCTGCTTATCATGAATTGATATTGATCACTATTTCATTTATATGACCGCCTAGTGTAACTTTATATAACAAGGGCACTTTAAATAACTATACAAAACATTTAAATAATATTCACTCATAAAAAAAATATAGGTGAAGAAATTGGATCTTGCTCGGCTCATGATAGATCCTTGTTTGAAATGGACCTATGCTAATTTATCTCAAATTGATTAATTAAAAAAAATGTCATATAGCATATTATATCAAAAGCTATTTACAAGTTCAATATGTCTATGGTAAGCTCTAGTGAATGTTCAACCTTAAAAATTTTGTCCATGTCTTTTTAAAATGTATATATGTTTAAATCCTATATTAATTTTTTATTTAATAATAATTTAAAATAAAGATATAGCTTAGTTACTTTTTATAATTTGTAATTTGTTAATGAGACAAGTATTATGTTGCTTATCATGAATTGATATTGATTACTATTTCATTTATATGACCGCCTAGTGTAACTTTATATAACAAGGGCACAAACATTGAAGTGACAATACCTCTTAATTTAAAGTTTTTAGACATGCTAAATTTATATAAATATAAATATTATTAGAAACTAATATGGATTTATGGTAGCTTTAGATTCATTAGTTTCATCTAAAAATCAAATTTCTCCAACTATAAAGTTTTTTTCTAGTTTTGAATAAAAAATTTCATTTGAGAAATTTAATTTTAAAATTAATTTAAATAAATTCAATTAGTAATAAAAATAATATACCAAATATTAAACATAATAAAAAGACATTAATATAATTAATTTTCATTTAATATTTGAAAAGTATATATATAAATGAACAAGTATCTTTGTAAATGAAGATCGCATCTGAGAGGACCAAGGTGAACTTAGGAAAGAAATCCAAAAGGTCAAGGAGGAAGGAAAGGTAGGGAAATGGGCAATCATTAGGAATAGGAAAACTATTATTAGAAATAAAGTCTAAATCATGAGTGATAAATAGGGACTTGCATCACTCTAGATCCTCTTCTAGAATTGTCGTGATTTTCCATGGTGTAAAGGTCCTATGTTAAGTTGGATCCCTAGTGATATTGACGTTATTCTTTTAGTTGAAACTTGGCAGAAACATGAATCTCGGGTCTCTCAATTTGACGGTTTCACTCTTTGGTGAGCTTGGAATATAAAAAATTCTTTAGAAACAAGTAGGTAGAGTAGTAATGAATGATGGTAGATTATTAACCAGTAATAAAGAGATCTCTGAAAACACATTGAATTAGGGTTGCTGTAGGATTTTAGAGTTGGAAGCCATGGAGGGGCGAGAAGGGGGGAGCTCCACTCCCTCCTACGGTCATGTTGTAGCAAACTGATTGATCCAGATTTAAACAGGAACGCAACAAATTACAAAGATAACCATATACACAAATATGCAGCGGAAATAATACTTCATTTCATTAATGGAAAATACTGAAATATGCTTACAACCAGAATTGGAATAAACTAGCTAGGACGATGGTAGCTTATCTCTGAGAAGAGATGTGATGGCTACATGCCTTTGAACTGTGTTACAATGAGGCTCGAAGGCCTATTTATTGTTGAGAAAACAATGAAAAAAACCCTTCACATTCCAAAACCTAACCCTAGGAGATGAAACGCCAAACTGTGGGCCCCGTTTGGGGGTAAGTTGTTACATCAACTTCCTGGGGTCGTAACTTTAGCATATGATCTCCGTTTGACGCGTACAATAGCTCATTAGAAAGATCTATTCGAGCACTATCATTGTTGGAACGGCAACACTGGTTCCCCGTGTTGCCCCTGGGATCCCAAAAAACGTCGTTTAGGGCCTCAAAACGGCTCCGGAAGTTCAGGACCCGAAAAACTGCTAAAAATAGTAAGTTGTGCTACAATTAAGGAAACTGAAAATGCTGAGAAAGACAATGGTGGGGGTCTAGGTGGACTTGGCAGGTGGCCACCTATATCCACCTGGATCACTGATTCAAGAAGCCCATGGAAGCGAAATCAGGGGGTACAAACAAAGGAAAACAACAGACTACAAAGGCAGGCAGAGATGCTGGAGGAAGTCAGATGAGAGAAGCGTACAAGAGTAGATAGCCAGAAGGATAAACCTAGCAATAGGACATGACCATGTAAACATAAGGTTTCCATCACACCCTGTGTGGTGTTGAGTGATCCAACGCTATAGGCGCACAAGGAGCACATGGTCGCTTATTCAATGATTTGTAAATTCATGGGGTTCTGGCCAACAGAAAAGGAACTACATGCATGGATAAAGAACCATTGGAAACCTAAGGGAGAAATAGAGCTACACCTTGGATCCAAGGGTTTCTTCACAGTTTTGTTTACGAACCTAATGGATAAAGACTAGGTGTTTGAAGGAGGTCCTTACTTCTATGTGGTTGTTGGACTCTATATGAGGCCATGGGTAATGAAATTTGTTCTGGAGCGAGAAACATTTACATCGGTGCCGGTGTCGGTAAGACTATATTCCCTACCTCTAGATTACTGGCTACCAGAGTTGTTAAAAACCATAGGTAATAAACTAGGGCATTTTTTAAAAATATCATAATCCACTCTACGAGGAAAATATACCTCATTTGCGAGAATATGTGTGGAAATGCTTTCTGGAGCTTTTCGAGATGAAATAATTTTAGAAGTATATGATGAAGAATGGGTATAGGTGGTGGACTATGAGCATGTACCCTTCAAGTGTAGCAAGTGCCATGAACACGGTCACCTCTTTAGAGACTGCCCTTTAAGAAAAATGGAGGGTGGCATAAAAGAAACCTTAGGTAAAGCGACTTAAAGGTTTACCAAGGTGGGGGACAGAGGAAAAGGAGGGAGAAAAAATAATAAAGAAAATCTATGAGGAAAAACAGCCTAGTCATAATAGGTTCAAGATATTAGAAGAAGAAGAAGGGGATGAAGGAATGAATCAAGTAACTCAGAACAATCAGCTAGAGAAGGAAAATGATGAGAGAATGGAGGATAGACTTGTTAAAAGCCAGCAAAGGGAGGATGAGCCAAGCTATGGGACTTTATAGGGAGCAAGAGATGACCCCAAGCAAAGTCGATATAGAGGATCATGAACTGCAGGACATACTGGAAAGGGAGCATCTCGATCTTAAAAGTTCCTAGAGGAAGGAACAACCGAAGGAGTGGATTCACTACCTAAGGATGAATTTAACAGAGTGCAACAACTCTTCCTCTGGAGAACGCAAGGAAGGGGAGCAGGAATCAAAAGGAACTATGATATTCAGGACAATGAAGGGGTTAAAACTATGGAGGCTACATGGTAACAAACGGCCAAGAATCCAGGAAGGAAAAGAGGAAGAAAAAAAATTGAGTTGTTGATTGAATGTGTAAAACTCATGATCAACTCAGGTAAGATGAAAGACCTAGCTAGTGACTCCTTTACAAATACTTCTTAATGAAGCTTACAACATGGAATATTAGGGATCTAGGAAGCAGAAGGAAACAAATAAATCTCAGCAATAGAATGAAAGTATAAAAACCTAATATGATATTTATTCAAGAAACAAAATGTTCAATAGAAAAAATAAGAGAAAAACATAGCAAATGGTTTATTAAATATGAATATCTAGAAGTTAAAGTAGATAAAACAGTAGGAGGAATTCTCACACTTTGGAGCCCTCAGAAAATAGGAATCCTAGATGTTGAAGCATCTAGGAACTATCTATCAATGGTCATCCAACCTTTGGGGGACAAGGATGATTATTTGATTACAAATGTTTATGGCTCTTTAACATGATTAGGTCCCTATCAGAAAAAAGGTGGAACTAGATCACTAGGCAGAGATTCCATAGCATTTCAGAAATTCATAAACAACATGAGGCTAGTAGATACAGAGACAAGTAATGGTATCTTCACCTGGAACAATAAAAGGGGAGGTGAAACCACCCAAGGGATGGACATATCCTCCACCACTCTTGGATGACGAGGAGGAAGAAGATGTGGAACATGTCACTCCTAGCGAGACCAATAAGATGAACAAAGAACCAAAAGTGGAAGACATAAATCCATAAGAACCTATAGACTTACAGTCAATAAAGATACCAGAATCAATGGATATCAGCGGATCTAAATGGAAATACATATCAGACACATTAGAATCTGATAAAGACAATCCCCAACCTATGTCTGACACAACGCTAGCACTTATATCTCCAATATAGACTTAGTGGGGGTGGAGAAAGGTTGAGAAGAAAAAGGGGCCGAAAAGCTTGACTTTTGCCCCATCTATACATTTGTTTCTTGTTTCTTTTCATGATCTTTGATTAGCAACTATATTGTTGATGCAATGCGCCATAGCATCTATAACATGTAATTTTTTTTAATTAATAAAATTACAATTTTTCCTTTGAAAAAAAAAATAAAAGGGGAGGAGAGTCTCAAGTGGCCTCAAAACTTGACAAATTTATTATCTCATGGGAACTCATCCTTACAGGCCCTGACTTGTCAGCTACAGTACTCCCTTTTGGTGGCTCAGATCACTAGCTTGTTCAACTTGAAGTGTCCTTTATAGCAACTCCAAGAAACAAACCTTTCAAGTTTGAAAACTTTTGTCTTACCCATCCTGACTCTATCAGCAATATTGAAAAACGATGCACAGAGGATATGCAAGTCTAGGGCATAAAAATTTTCCTCCTACATAAAATATTGAATCACATCAAACCTAGGCTTAAATATTGGTATAAGAATGAGTTTGGAAACATTTTTGAATTCAAAAATACAGTTGAACAGAAGCTACAAGAAATTAGCCAAAATCCTCATAACAGATGGCTTCAACGAGGAGATAAAGGAACAAGTTGACCATAATCAACGAGAATAGGAAGGATTATGAAAACAAGACAAAATATTTAGGAAACAAAAATCAAGGGTACTACAGTTAAAGGAAGGAGAAAAAAATACTTGGTTTTTTCACAAAGTCACCATGGCTCACAAGTCTCATAACAGGATTTCAAAAATCAAAGATTCTCAAGGAAATCAACTCAATACCCACAAAGAAATAGAAGTTTTGTTGGTTCACATTTCCAACGCATAGCTGAGGAACCTCTTTTAGATAGATCTCAATTCATCAATGAATTTACAAAGCACAATCCTAAGCCTATGACAAGAGAAGACAACTATAATCTAAACAGAACAATGAATGAGGAGGAGGTCAGCAGAGTCATCAAAGAGATGAAAAAAGGAAAAGTGCTAGGTCCAGATGTCTTCAATGTTGACTTCTTTGAAGCATGTTGGGGAATAGTCAAGCATGATGTCATCGATGTGGTGGACGACTCAAGGAAAAACAGCATGGTCTTGAAGGCGCTCGATACCTCTTTCATATCCTTGATTCCAAAATAGGTTAGTGCTATGCCACTAGACAGAGTTAAACCAATAGCATTATGCAATGTGGTGTACAAAATTATTTCCAAAATAATTGACAACAGGCTTAAGCCCCTTCTTCCAAATCTCGTGTCCGAGGAGCAAACTAGATATGTGGAAGGTAGGAAAATTCTCAACAATATCATTCAAGATCACGAGGTGGTTCACTCACTTAGGAACAATAGGCAGGGAGGAATTATTATACAACTTGACATAGAAAAGGATTATGATAAGCTAAGTTTTGCTTACATCAGGGAAGTTCTAATAGCTTTTGGCTTCGACCATAACTGGATAAGATGGGTAATGGCCGTTGTAACTACCTCCAGTTTCTCAATCCTATTAAATGGTTCATCATCCACAACCTTCAAACCCTCGAGAGGTCTCAGACAAGGAGATCCACTCTCACCCTTCCTCTTTATTATCATGATGGAAGGGCTTGGAAATTCTATCAGATTTGCCAAAGTAGAAGGTCAAATCTAGGGTCTCAAACTTACCATGAATGGAGAGGCTTTCACCCATCAACAATTTGTGGATGATACCATGCTGCAGGGTATTCCCCTGGTCAAGGAAGCTCTAGCATACAAACAAATCTTGAGCGAATTCGCAAAGGCTACGGTTACATAGGTAAGCATGTCCAAATCAAAGATCTTCTTTTTTAATACTAACATCGCTATTTAGATACATATTTCTAGAATTCTAAGCTTTCAGGGAGATATACTGCCCTCCAAATATTTGGGAGTATCTCTAACAGACAAACCTCTAAGCAAGGAAGTTTGGGAGCTTGTGACAAATAAGCTCCAAGAAAAAATTCAGAAATGGACAAACAGATCTTTGAATTTAGTAGGATGACTAGTGCTGACGAAAGTTGTCCTTCAAAAAGTTCTTGTCTTTATGTTTTCATCCCTTCCAGCTCCTAAAGGAGTTACACAACAATGCTGAAATATCCAAAGGGCTTTTCTTTGGGGAAAAGGGGAAGAGAAAAAAAAAATCACATTGGTAGCCTGGGAAAAGATCTATAAACCTAAGACACGTGGAGGTTTAGGACTTGATGACCCTGAAATACTTAACAAAGTCTTGGGGGAAAAGCTATGGTGGAGATGGCTAAAATATTTGGCTTCACCTTGGGCTAAGATTTGGAAACAAAAATATGCAAACAATTGGCAAGAAAGGGATCACATTAGAATGTCTGGTCTCATCAAAGGCTCCCACATCTGGAACAAAGCTTGGGAGAATAGAGCCATTGTTTAGAAACACAGTTTCTGGGAAATAAAGGTTGGCAACCTTGCTTGGTTTTGGGAATATAATTGGCAAGAGGAACCTAAATTGGTAAGAGAAGGATTCGCCAATCTCAAGAGTGATACTGACAACAAAGGGCTACTCAGGGTTAATGACTTCTGGGATTAGGAAAGAAGTGAGGGAAAATGGAGAATATGGAAGAACCTGGTATATAGTGATGACTCCCTATTGAAGGCATGGGAAGAGGATTTAACAACCATCTTGGAACAGAGAAATATTCTAACATCAATTGATTCAGACCAACTGAGATCGGACAATAACAATGAAGGTAACTTCAACCTCAAAGAGGCCAAGCACATAGCCCTTAGACTTGATCATCCAAAACCTGATTAGATATGGAAGGACCCATGGTAGAACCAAAGTTGGATGTAAATTAAACTATTCATGTGTTTAGTGAAACATTAAAAAATTCTGACCTGGGAAAACCTTAGGAAAAAAGGGGTATACGGCCCATCTAGATGCCAGCTATGTGAATTACAAGAAGAAACTATGGATCACCTACTCAATTTCTGCTCGTTCACATCCACCCTGTGGAGCTGGGTAGCTACAATATTCATACAAATGGACAGGGATAGGGGCAACATCACCAGTACTTTGAAGAAGTGGAGAAAATTTTATTTGACAATGAAATAATCAACAAATCTTGGGCTTTAATTTCGGGCTTTCTAACCTGGGATGTTTGGAAAGAACGCAATAACAGTGTATTCAAGAATAGGAAAGGTTCTCCCGAGAACATCATGGCTCAGATTTTAAGACAGCTCAATGAGACAGTAGGGACCCTCATTAAAAATCCCCCTGAGGAACAAAAAATGATTTAGATGTGTAGATAGTATGGCATTTGGGTCTTCAGCGACTTGTCCCTCATGGAAAAAACATGAATGTAAGTCATATATTAACTGATAAGGATTTCTAGAACCCTCCCCTTAGGGTTTTATGAAATGTAATATAGATGGGGCCTCAAAAGGAAACCCATGTATGGTAGGGTATGGAGGAGTAATAAGAGATGAAAATGGTTTCATAAAAACCATCTTTCATAATCATTTGGGAAAAGCCACTAACAATATGGCAAAGCTCATGGCCCTTGAGCAATGCCTTGAAATCCTGAGGGACTTAAATCTTCATAATACCATAATTGAATCTAATTCTAAATTGATTATTATCTCAGTCAAGTAAAATTCCTATGGCTCAGCTCCAAATAAAGACTCAAGACATTGGCGGCTTCTGCAAGTTTATCAACGGATTCAATCCCACTTGCAAAACATGAGAACCCTTAGTTTTACTCATGTGCATCTAACAACCAACAAAGTAGCAAACATTTTAGCCAATGAAGGCATTCTCTGTGGTAAGAGCAATAAAATATTGTGATTGGAAGGAGATCCCCCTATGTAGATTGATGGAAGACTGTCTCAGACAGGCGTACATGCACAGGGAATTCTATCTAAGCAGGGAAAATTAGAAGGTTGTAGACTAGACGAAATAGGGGAATTTGGAGCTCTATGGTAAAGTAATGCATGAAATTATGTGGACAATATTTTGAGTCTTCCAGTGGGAATCTCTACCCAGAACTCTACAAACCCAAAGTTATTGAGCAAGATTCAATTTAAGAACAAGTCTTTTTATAAAAACAAAATTCTCTAAAATTCACCTTTGAATTAGCTCTGCACTTGGTTAATTTACTGGCAGTTTGATATATTTGAGGTGATCCTAGCGATTTCACATGGCAAATTGCAAGCAGGATACTAGGCCAAATGGACCCGAAATTAACATAAATGATGGCTTTATTTGACTTCAGGTCCGGGCGAAATGTTAATTACTGTGCTTGTTAATCAGTAAGGTAAGGATCGGTGGATTTCGAGCGGATAACTTACTCGAGGGTTAGCCCCCCAGGCGGACCCGAATTCATTTTAGGGCAATATCTATTTCCTCATTGGGTCTGTTTGAAAGCTTAAGGAATGCGCTTGTTAACTTTTCGATATTGATCCTTCTGTGTCTGATCTCTGGAGGAAGATCGAACAGTCTTGACCAATGATTGAATTTTGTAGGTCACTTTATTATGTTTTGTGGGCCTATGGCCTGGAGTGGGGAAGTTTAGCTCTATGCCCACGGATGTGAGGCTCGCTAACGTTTGGCCCACATATCCTTTGGGTTTGCATGTACTTTATGGATTTTGTTTTTACGTTATAATGTAAAATAAGGGCCAACTCTTACATTAGCAAAAACATATAAAAAAATTCTTTACCATGGATAAATGAAGAAGGTGTGTCCATGAGACAAGAATAGACACCAAAGTGTAGAGAGAACTAGAAAAATCAATAGAAAATAAAATATATCACAGTATGTCTCCAGGAGGACTACATTACAAATGAGAATAATATGATTTTCTAGCAGAAATAGCCAAAACCGCAACCAACTTTGCAAGTTGAGGTTGCATGCCCCATATGAAAATCGAGGCTGCAAGCCATAGAAAACAAGATATAGAATTCTTATATCTTTACACAGAATATTATACATAGGAAAAAACCCTGAGGTAAATTTAAACTGGAAATCCTCTTCCAATGCATCATTCAGTTCAAATTTGATACCCTTGCACTTAGTGTCACCAAGTACATAAACAATAACAACCCTTGTAGGGAGGTACCTGAAGTACACACCTGGAACAGAGGAGAAACATTGCTAACAATGTCGAAATTAAACTGGAGCTCAATCAACAGTATCAATGGGGGAATAAAAATAATACCTGCATAGTGTAAATAGTAAAGCTAAGAGAATCTAATTGGGATTAGGTTTTTGAAAGGAGGATGTAAACCCAAAAGGTGACAAAACAGAGACAATATACCTATCAATTGGGTGAAATTGGGTTTTCCCTACACTTGTAAGCCAAAAATGAAAAACCAGGAAACCCAACCAGAGAAATTAGAAGAGAATGTAAGCTAACAAGGGAATATGATGTTCGTATTCAAAACCATTACCAAAATATGGACTTTCACCTAAGACTCATAATGAAAAATAGATCACCATGGAGTGTTCCAAATCTAGCTTTCGACTTAGGAGTCGGAGAGGCCAATATTTGTTCATATAACATATCCCTATAATAAAACTAGAAAAAATTAGATCCATTTAAGAAAAAAACAACAGCGCCAAATGTTAGACAAAAATTGTATGAGGAATGAATCATCGTAATCGGTGGGAAATCCCTTAATCTATCACCAAAAAACATATTTACATATTACCTGAGAGACTATGGTTCCGAGGGGCAACCTACAAAGAGTTCACTGATTGGATATTTACCTTTTTCCAAATTTCTACACAATTGAAGGAATCTTATAAGAAGATGAAGATTTGATTAAAAAACACAGCAATTCAGCCAAACAACGGACTAGATAAAGTGCAAAGATGTAAAGATAAATTAACTTTATCATAGTGAAGACCAGTACTTGAAATGAACAAGAAGATTCCATTGGAATATGTAACCCTTGCACTATCGAATAAAGAACTAGGCTACCAATGACTAGTGAGAATACGATGCCATAGATAGTGAAAATTAATGAACCAGAATATGAATTAGAAACAAAGTGTCTTAAGAAAATTGATGGACAATTTTTGAAGATGCCTCATAAGTTTCATGTCATGAAAATACCCTGAACATCTATGTATAATAAGGTAAAGAAAAATGTCGAGTTAGAGGGAGGTGAAATTTTCATTGCCTCCATCAACTCGGTATGTCATCGAGAAGGTGTGTATCTCGAGGCAATTCCAGAAAAGCATTACAGGGATAGTATACATGGAAGGAATCATGGGAAAGTGGCACAATGTTCATAGGTTCATTGTATTGAGGGGTCAGGTTTAAGCCAACGTATCTCAACCTTGATTATCTACATTGCATTGCCACTGTTAGAAATGACAAGTGATCACATGCACTCCTGTGAAGAATGCAAGTGCGGCAACAGTAGAATGGTCCTTCAAAGTTTAGGGTGGATCACATCAAATAGCACCAAAGGAAATGCACAGATATTGTAATATCACGTAGCTCATAAGTCTAGGATCTGTGGAGCTTGATTGAAATGCCAAAAAATAATTAATAACATTATCCTCTCTACAAGGTGGCACCCAACACCTAAACAGGCACAATTTAAAAATAAATGAATACCACACAATCCTACTAGTCAAATGTTACACCGAACCCAACAAAGCTTAATGGAGATTATGAATTGATTTAGATATCATAAATACACAAATTAATTCCTGAGTACCACGATTTTAGCACATTGTGGAAAGTACATGGATAATTCAAACAAGTAACATACTTTATAAATGTTTAAGGATTTTTACATTAGAAAAATAAACTACAAACAGTCAACATCAAGCCACAAAACGTTATAGTAGGGTGAAGGTCCAAAGATACTTTAAATGTGAGCAGCGATAGGTAAGGGCATGTTCTTTCTAATTTGCACACATAGTGTGACATATATGTAAAGTTCAACAAACTTATAGTAGAGTTTGATAGAGAGCCTTGCTTATACCCCTATTCTATAGTTTTTCCAAAATGATAATCCAAGATATACCACACTTACACCAAAGGTAAGTAGTGAATAAAAATACATGTATTAATATGATATAAATTCGAAAAGTAGAACTCATGCACTACTTGGGTAGCAAATACAACATATGAGTTTGTGAATGGGTATGAGAATTGCACCTTCATAGAATTTAGGCATTGATTGGAACGTTAGTGCATGGTAAAGTCCATAAAGATAATACATCATAAGTTATTATATAGCTACTAAGAAGTGCATTTAAATCACAACTCAACAGATGGAATAATTATGACAATGAAAGCATTACTAGCATATAAGCTTTAACTAGTTCAATAGGTGATTCCCCTACACATATTCATTGTGTAGATGGGACATAAAACTAAAGGAATATTCTAAGGGTGAGGAAGGTGAAGGTAATTCTCTAGGAACCAAATAAGAAAAAAAATATTGGTTGTTACTGTATGAATAGAGATGTGACATTCTCTTTAACATGTTTTGTTTTCATTCAAAAACCTGAGAATAATTTATTGTTAAAAGGCCTGAGAAGAATTAAAAATCAATTTGAAAAAAGGGGTCAAATTATTTGTTGAGGATGTAAATATTGTTTGAGACCCAAATTATTTTATAAAGCCAAGGGAAAATAATTATGAAAAGGAGTAAAATAGTCTTGGGACAAAGAAATTATGACCCAATATTTATTTGTGAAGGTCGTGAGTGTTGGATGTTATAAATTTAACCTTCACTTGATTGAAACTTTCCATTTTTGGGTTTGTGGAGACCATCATATATTGAGAGTTGGGACGAAGAAATCAAATTGGTCTCAGGTTGAGATTATCTCTTTATTTGCTGGGTACAAGTTCTTATCTATTATTGACGCTGAGTATCCATCTATATTTCAGACCTAGAGATTGAATCCAATTATTGTGTGGAAGATCGATTACTCCTTTATGAAGCCATGATGTGTTGTTAGGTACTCTTTGATGTGAGACGAAGCTAGCCTGCGTCGAACTAATTATATTCATCCTATGGTTACCATGTGATCTGTTCTAGTAATTGAAGTATGATTTCCAAATGAGAATCAAATAATTCGGTTAATTGTGCATCCACAGCTTGAGTTAAGCTTATCTTTATGGCATTGTTGTAGTTGTGACAGAGGTTAAAATATGGAGGAATAATAGGTTGAACCGAATAGGATTTTAATTGTAGAAGTGTAATAAAAATTAGAATTCTATTGAAGTAACAATGGTGTATGAGGGTAGAAAGTTATCTCTCTCCTAAAGGAAGATGATTTCTATGTGGGATCTACAGGGTATAAAATCCAAAATTAATGTGCCAAAAGGGAGTTGAAATTGTCATTCAAGGAGGATGTGGGTAGAGTATTTTATTTTCTGAACCAATATGAATAAATCAGATCACATTTCACTCACCATCTAGAGATAAAATATTTCCTAGAATTTTCACTAATTCTTACAAGTCGAGTTGGTCATTTTCTCTGCTATTTTCTCAACTAGGAGAGTGGGGTATTAAGAAACGTTTTCATGTCCAAGTGATAATGAATAATCAGGCCAAACCATTCCAGTATATATCTAGTGTTGATGTTCTCTGCAAACTAAATTTGAATGTATTCCAAAGAGAAAAGAGAGGCTTATGCTAACAAGTGTTTGATAGAACCTTTGAATTAGTTTTCCTTCATTCTTAGTTTATCATGACTTATATTGCTAGAGAATGAATCAATGTCAACTTAAGGTTTTCAATTTATGTAGTAAAGTGAAAGGCTTTCACTCTTGGCATACTTATTAATCCATTAGTCACACATCTCGAGCTTGATGTTATGTCTCTATTCGAGTTTCCATTACTATTATGTATTTCTTAAATATCATATT
>APFE030609378.1:1562-54873 GCA_000404065.3 Pinus taeda | reverse complement strand
ATTCAATATTTTCCATTAATGAAATGAAGTGTTATTTCCGCTGCATCTCTTTATTTATGGTTATCGCATCTCTGTATTTATGGTTATCTCTGTAATCTATTGCGTTCCTGTTTAAATCCGGATCACTGAGTGCCTAGACTAGCTCTGATACCATGTTGGAATTTTATGGTGATTTCAAACATAAAAGACCAGAGAACAACGCTCTGATACAATGGTGGAATTTTCTGCTAAATTCCTTAACAAACAGACAACACAAAAATGCTTTGTTTCTGCACAGAAAACTGATAATTTTGTTTTTTGGACTTGGTGTTGCAGTAACAGGATTCGGTGTTGCAGCAACGCTGATCGTGGTGTTGCAGCAACGCGATTTGTGACGTCAAGCCACTCGGTGTAACGACAATACGTTTTTGACGCTAAGTCACTTTAAGAAAATTGACGCTTGGTGTAACAGCAACTAAATCAAGTTGGCGTCAAATCACTAATAGACTTACAGAGTGAAATCAAAGTGTTTTTGACACTTGGTGTAACAGCAACAGAAAATCAGCAAAACAGTAAACTTGTATTCGTAAGCAATAAACAAAACTGATACAGTAAACTTAGCTGTTACAAGAGGAACGCTTCAGTTCGAGAAATCGATTTTCTATCTCAGAAAATCGCAGGTTCAGCACTGCTGTGCATTTATAGAAGAGACACACTCTTGTTCTTCTAACCTTCACTCTTTTCTCTCAGAGTACAAAAACAGAACTGTTGTTCTAAATCTCTTACACTCATACAGAAAACAGAACTGTTGTTCTTTTCTGCTTACACCTTCTTGCACTTAAAAAAAGAACTATTGTGCGTTACATTTATAGGAAAATAAATATCTGAGTTAAACTATAAAGTAAGCAAAATATCTACTGATATTTATCTTTGTATTTATTGCAGAAGGTGGTGATGCCTTTTTAGCAAAAATAAGACGGCTGTCTGCAGGGGATTTAATTTCTGAATTTAATGCTCAAAAATATCAGAAGACTTTGCGGCACCGAACAATCTGAAATAACTGTTGTAGATCAAATCTTTGTTCAGCATTTATGTGATGCAGTTGGAATTAAATTCCAACACAATAATACCCTTAGTTTCTTGTGCTTCCCTAAGTTAAAAAAACAAAAAAAAGAAAATAGAAAGAAAATAAGCAAAAACATTCAGGAATATAAGCTGAGGAATATTTCCAAAATCTATAATCCACATAAAAATAAGTTGAACTCATCAAGTTGTGTGTTTTAAACAGGACACTAGCAAGTTTCTTGTGCTTTCTCTGGGAACTGGACAGAAAACAACTAGTTGCACTGCTGCTGAGGCTACAAAATGGGGACTACTTGGATGGTTATACAACGATCGTAAAACACCCATAATTGACATGTTTAGAGAGTCAAGTGCAGATATGGTGGACATTCACGCCCATGTCCTGTTTCAAGGCTTTAAATCAGTACAGAACTATCTAACAGTCTAGGTCTTTTACTACTCATAGAAATATTTTACTAGAATGCCTATTTACATATTAGACTATGCTTCTGTATTTTTTTCGTTCTGTCCATACTGAATAGCTCTAACAAACTGGATAACTGGGCTCACGCCAAGCTTTGAGGAGATGTAAGCTCAACGGGTCTATCAACAGAGAAGAATCTGCATGACCTGGTACATATAGGAAAAGAGCCTTTGGACGGTCCAGTTTCAAGAGTGAATATAGAAACCGACGTTTTTGAGTCACTGCTAGACGAAGGCACGAACAGGGATGCATTGACCGGGTAAAAAGAATGATTACAGTCAATCAGAAAAGCTAGAGCATTAGAGAAAATGGCTGATAGTTTAGAATATATTTAATATTGACGTTAATCTGATTTGAAGCATGGTACTAAAGAAAACGATTTGGAAGGTTTGCGAGGGCGCTGTCAGATGAGAGAAAATTGCGCCGATCATCTTGGAAATAGCATGCTCTGCACGTTTTCGGTTGTGAATAAAGCTGGAGGATGGTCTTCTGGTGTAGCAGATATTGCTAGTTTTCATGGTTTATATAGATGTAATGTGGTGTGATATGGGAGAACTGGACTCAGCATAGTATCTGTCTATTATTTGAACATTTAGAGTAGATATTGTGCCGTGCGATAAAAATGTAATATGGTAGCAGATTTTATTTGAATATCTAGAGTAGATATAGTGTGGTGTGATAGACATTAATAGGTATCTGAATTAAGAAAACGTTTTAAGACACATCATTACAATACACTTCACTAACCCCGATAGCGAGGAATTGGAGCCACTGCTGGCTCCTCAAAGAAAATACTACAAACTCTCAAGGTTATGTGGGAGGAGCCAAGGTGAAAAGTCTTTTACATGTGCAAATGAGGGGTATATATATCCAAAGGTGAGCTTGACCCTTGTAACTCTTTGACTTCTCTCATGACGGTTTGACTTACATGAATCTTCAACTTCATATGTGCATCTCTTGGACTCGTTACATTGCATTGGTATAGAAGTATGACCCACTCTAGAGATGTGGCCGAGACGAATCGTGACATGACTTGACGTGACACTACTGGTATGTTCATGTTGATGGTGATGTCCATGTCGAGTTGTTGTGCCATTGAGTGATGAGTGTTCTCTTGGTGTATCATAGGTTCACTTCCGCATTATAAGTTTTGCAGAGTTTTCGATGGTCTTAGTGTTCACTTGATGTTGCATGTGCATGTATCCCCTTCGATGGTACTTGGCATGCTTCATGTGTTCATTTGTTCACGTACAAGTCTCCTAGCATGAATTCCTTGTTTGTTCCATTCATTGTCGTGCTATGTCTCATCCATGTACCTATCTCTGCAATCACTCATGACGAGATGAAATCAAATTTAGAAATCCCCTAGTCTACCGTGATTCATCATCTTTCGTTTTCAAGTGTAGGTGATTGGGAGAGAGGACAAGGCACTGAAACTGCGAAAAACAAATTTTAGGCTAGGATGTGAGGCTCCAGGGCATTGTCCAGAAAAACTGCACAGAGGTCATTGAGAGGCTAGGTTGAGCACTCTGGGACAGTAGTGACATCTATGTGATCTGGCTCAGCGAGGTTGAGCACTCTAGGACAGTAGTGACATCTACGTGATCTGGCTCAACTGGGCAACGAAATTGCACAATTTTTTCAGGGAAGGTAGTGTGAGCAAAAGAAGGCACTAGCAGTGAAAACTGTGTAGATTTCAAGAGGAGGTTGGGATCACGCTGCAGGTTTTTGGTGGTCAGAACTACATAGATCTGTTAGGTAGTCATGCAGGACATGTCTGTGTAGTTTCCGAGCTAAGTGGGGTGTTGGGCAGTGGTGTGATTGTCCATGAAAATTGTGCAATTTTTAGGAGTGGCAAGCACGCTTACAGAGGGACTGACTAAAAAAACTGTGCAATTACCAGAGACACCGCAGTGAGAGGCAGCAATTTCTTGTCCCTCATTTCTGCGCAATTTCTTCAGTCAGTGTAGGCAGGAAGGCTGATATCTTCTGCGTAATTTTGGAGATGAGTGTAGCCCTTGGTCACCTCCTAGTCGAATTCTCTGGTTGACTAGCAGGAGGCGCTATAGATAGGCTTGTGGGAAGTGCATACTGAGATAGCTTCTTGGGCAAGTTTTGTGTTGTTCTGGGTGATAGTCACCCAAGTTGATTCCACAATTGCATAGTGTAGACTGCTTGGAGGGTAGCCTCAAGCGCTATGTAGTTTTGGGCAACAATGCTTGGTCACTAAGGGCTGAGACTGCACAGTGCAGTTCAATGGAGGTCCATCTGATGGAGGGTGGTCCAATTGACAAATCTTCGTCAAAATGGTTAAGTGTGTGGTTGCGTGAACTAAGGTATATATGACCTTGCAAACACACACTCAACATGACTCTATGACAAGACACCTCAAACCAACAAGATAACATATTCTTAGTATGACTGAGTAAGGGTGAGAGCGACAAGTGCAACACTTGAGCTAGATCGTTGAACGACTG
This sequence comes from Pinus taeda, assembly GCA_000404065.3. Taxonomy (NCBI): domain Eukaryota; kingdom Viridiplantae; phylum Streptophyta; class Pinopsida; order Pinales; family Pinaceae; genus Pinus; species Pinus taeda. The sequence continues at coordinate 50,871 of APFE030609378.1, read as the reverse complement.
TGATGAAACTTGGGCAACATTGTATACAATTTTGTGTGTGAGTGTGACAAATGCTTACATAGCGAACACAACTCGTACACACAAATATATACCTTCAATGTAGTCAGGACAAGACTACAAGCATGGCACTGGAACCGACATGCTAAAAGATTATTGGTGAAGAGTAAAGAAAAGAGGGTATAAAGACTCAACACAAGCTCATGGGACGAGCCCAAGTGTTTGCAATCATTAAGGAAAACCCAAGGAAGGCTCTGAAAGTGGATGTAGGCCAAAATTTTGGAGGGTGTTGCAGCTACTACAACACTTGGTGTCACACTGGCTGAATACCTGCTTTTCTGTTTTGGTTCATTGACAACAAAGTGTCTTGCTTTATTAGGGGGTATTGAATTGTTGTGCGGGTTACTTCAGTTTTCCCATTTACCTCATGGACATACATGGTTCACCTTTTTCCAACTTAGTCAAACACAACAACAAGTTTCATCTTGATCACAATGTTTCAAAATCAGGAAGGGTAGTTTGGCTTGCGAGTTTAAAATTTTTAGAGTATAATTTTTCATCTCTAGTGTTTCTCCACTACCAGCAGGCTTGGATGGTACCTTGACAGGGTCATGGAAGAAGACACGCTTTGCTCCATTTCTAGTGAGCCTGGACAGTGCACTGATGGAGTTGCATGCTTCACCTCTCTACACAGGAAACCTTTCTCTTCTTTCGCCTTTATATTTTTTGAAAAGAGGACTGAGCATATGCACTTATTTATTTTTTGGGTAGAAGAGGTTTTTCCTTCAGAGAAGCATGTAATACCTATGATTTAGGTTTGCTCGTTTATATTTCCCCTTCTCTATTTCTACTAGTTGGATGAGCTTGAACACACAAAGCAGAAGACTAAGTATAGGCATGGGGTTTTCCAGTGTGGACACAATTTCGTGGTTGGACCTAAGCTTCCCTTACAGACAACTTGTATTTTCTTTCAAGACATCATTGGCTAAAGGTTACAACCAAGCACAAAGAAGCTGGACACAGGATTGATCAAGTGTTGCAGTGTCACAAGACTCTTTGGATATCAGCTACATACTCATTGAAAAGCCAAAACTTAGTAGAGGGAAGCACTTATTGGAAAAACAAGAAATAGCATGATATTAAGAAAACAAATCAAAATGAAGCAAAAATAGCAAAGTAAAGTGAAAAGATAAGAAGTTTTAAATAGACTATGTAAATAGTGTGGGGTGCAACCCTAACATACTGAAAGTAATGCTTTAAATATCTGCCATTGACATGAAGGTTTTCAATCCTCCCATAAAGTGATTGTGGATGGTACGTGTGTGGGCCAAGCTTTTCTTGAACATTATATGGACCAACCAACAGGGGCTGGAACTTCTTATGTTTGCCTTTTCCTTCATGGGGTTTTTTCCATTTCAATACTAAGTCATCCACATGAAATTTAGAATTCCCTGCAAACTTCTTGTTGAATGATCTCTTGATACAGTTCTGGTGGAGTGCAGATTTTTCTTTTACTTTTATCCTTTCTTCCTGCAACTTGTGAAGTGTATCCATCTTATGCTGAACTAGCAGATAAGGCTTGCCTTTAGATTCTTGGGACAATTGGAGAGCAAGAAAGTAGATGTTTGGTGAGACGATGGCTTCTTTCCCATAAACTAGGAAGTATAGCAAAGTGTTTAGAGAGAGTTTTGGTGTTACATGGTTTGCTCATAAAGCATTTGTCAAAGTAGAGTGTCAGTTTCATTGTTCAGAGTAAATGGTCTTATTGATAATGTAGATAAGGTTTTTATTTGTAGATTCAGTGAGACCATTTCCTTGTGGGTAGTAGTCAGCTGAGGATATCATATTGCAATGCAAAATCATAAATATTTAAAGACGAAAAGTACTTGCATTGTAAAAAAAATTGATACAGGAACACAAAATCATGAGATGATGTTCTATTGAAGGAAGCTAATGACTTCTAGGTCATTCACTTTCTTAAGTGGAACTACTTATGTCCAACGCATGAATTAATTTTCATTTGTGAAGATGTAACAGTTTTGTGCCAGTGAATGTGCAAATATTTCTCCAATGATGTCTAGGCCTCACTGTTGAAATGGTTCAGTCACTGCAACAGGGTGTAGTGGGGTCGCTAACCTTCCTGTTCTGTCGACGCATTGTTCATAGACTGCGCACTTGTGGGCACATGCATGTGCATCCTTCAGTAATGTGGGCCAATAGAAACTGGATTGCATGACTTTGTGCGCATTGGTGTTTCCCACAAAGTGGTCCCCAACTAGTCTGTCATGCACATCATGCAATAACATCTTTGAATCATGTACCTCCAGGTACCTAAGAAAAATTTTGTTGCTATGCCTTTTGTAAAGCACTCCATGCACCAACTAATAAGGTAATGGTTTGAGGTGAAATTCCCTCTTCTGTATCATGGTTAAGTGAGAGGGTATGGTGCCATGCTCAAGGTACTGGTGCACATATTCATACCAATAGTTTTTGTATGAAGTGGGTGGTGCTCGATCTACATCATACATCTCAATTTCTTTCTCCCAACTAGCGAGCTCTTCTTCTTCCTCCTTTGCATGGACTACTTCGACTCCGAGTCTGCAGAGACCATGACCCTTGACAGTGTGAACTGACTTGATGTCAAGATCATAATCTTGCAAGTCTGTCATCTAGTTCGTACATCTTTCACCCAACTGTTGTTAAACAAGTAGTGATCAAACTACTGGGTGTGGCACAAATACTATGCAATGGTTCTTCAACAAGTAGGGTCTGAAGTGTTTCACCACCTTGTATACTCTGTATGCTTGTTTTTTGATGGGAGGGTAGTTGAGTTTGGGTCCCTACATGCTCGCACTCATGAAGGAGATGGGACATTCGTCATTCACCTCATCATTCTGAGTGAGTGCTGCAGCAAGCGAATTGTCAAAGGAAAATGTGTATGGCAATAAATCCTTGTTAATGTCTGGGTTGTAAAGTGTAGGCGCACCTGCTATACACTGCCTGATATGGGTGAATGCATTATTTTCCTTCTTACCTCGGTTGTAGACTGAATCCTTCTTGATCATGTCTTACATAGGTTTCACTATCTATGCATAATATGAGATGAACTTCTAGAGGAAGTTGATCTTCCCCAAGAAGGACTGCATGGCTTTGTTGTTGGATGGGTCAGAAATCTATGTAATCATCCAAACTCAATCTAGATCAACCTTGATCCCACTTCCCAAAATGATGTGCCTGAGGAGGTTCCTATTAGACACTGTGAATACGCTCTTCTTTGGATTCAAGGATATCCAATATTTTCAGCATTGCTTGAATATCTTCTTCATATGGTATATGTGGTTTGTCCATTTTCTAGAAAAGATTGTCACGTCGTCAAGGTAAACCACTATGCTATGTCTAATAAGTCCACGGAAGACGATGTCCATGGTGCACTAAAAGGTTACGCCTGTGTTCATAGGCCCAAATGGAATTCTTTTGTAGGTGAACGTACGCCACTTGGTACAAAAGGTAGTTTTCAGTCTATTAGGTTCTGCTACTAGAACCTAGTTGTATGCCAAGAAGCCATCGAGTAGAGAAAACATTTCTGCTCTATATACTATCTATAAAATATGTTCCATTGATGACACAAGGTAGTTTTCTTTGTCTGAGGCACGGTTTAGGTTTCAACAATCAACGCATAAGTGGATCTCCCCCAACTTCTTACGCTTATGAACTAAGTTAGAAACCCATGTAGAATGAAGAACTCTATAAATGATTTAAGCATCCAACAATTTAGTCAGTTCTTTTTGTATGAGGGGTTCAAGTGACGGATGTACTTTTCTCAGCCTCTACTGAAATGGCTTGACCCCTTCTTTTAATTGGAATAATATCTTGGATTATTCATGTGTCATATGTATTCAGATCATCATATCTCCACGTGAACACATGCTATTACTATTTGAACAAGCGAACAAAGGCTTCCTGCTCCTGCGATATGCAACACATACCAAGATTGACAAACTTTGGATCTTGTTTTATGCCCAAATTGACATGATCGTGCATCATGGTGGAACTATGGGTTTTGTTGTTCCTTGGCCCTTGAAATAAATTCTACAAGTCATAAATATTTTTGAGAGATACCACACCCTTAGGGATGATGTTTCCTTTCCTTACATCAGTTGTGGCTTGCAAATACTACTCGTGCTCATATTCTTTAATCATTGCATCCTTGAAGACATAATTGTTGGTCATGAAGTGCAATGTCTGTTGATCACTTTTGAGATGAGGTGACAAACAATGTATGGTGTTACATAACTGTCGTACCACAATTTCTGAATCAGCTACAACTTTCAGTGCAACAGCATTGAGGCTCATGGATTTGTTCAAGCCCAATATGAGTCCCTCATATTTAGTAGTGTTTTTCATGCACTCGAACTTAAAGTTACATGAGATCAAGTGTTTCTTATGCTTTGGTTCTATCAAGACCCACCCGACTCCAGTTTCATCATGTTTCTTTGATCCATCAAAATGCATGGTCCACAACTCGTCTGTACATGGACCGCTTGATGCTAGTACTACTACTACTACTAGTGTTACAATGTTTTATACATGTTTCATTTCCATTAGTTGGGCAAGGAAGGAGAACCAATTGTGTGTTTGGTGGGGTTGGAGCTGGTTGTGCGAGCTAACACCCCAGTTGTGTTTCTGAGAGGTAGTTTCTGAACATGAGTTTTGCCAAAGCCAATAGTTCATTCTCACCACTAATAGAAGTGACAATATCTTTCATGTATCTCTCAGATAACACTTGGATCTGATTTCTTTTGTCCTCGTGAGGAAGGGATAAGTGTGACCAGTTTATGGCAAAGTATCCATTCAACTTGCTGGACCAGTCTCTGCTAAGAAGTAAGCCATATGCTTCCGGTATGTCAGCAATGATAATGTTTAGGCATTGGTGAACTCGATCGTCATGATATAACCGAATGATCACATCCCATAGTTCACTAATGGTCGCTACTCATGTTCAATCTAGTTGGATGATCTATGTAGATATCGTACTCCATTGTGCATTGATGCTCTTGGAAGTGGAGAGTGACATGATGTTAGCTGATGCGCCAGAGTCAACCAAACTATTGTGAACATGGTAGTTAAATATTTCATATGAGAGCAAGAATGGATGGCATACAGAGTTGGCTTCTTCCATTTGGAGTGTGTTCAGCACAGTTGTGAGTGAACCGAGAGATGTGCTTTCTCCCTTGTTGGTAGAGGTTGTGTTGTCTATGGACGTTTTCCCCAATGTGCATAGCAGAATATCTTGTTGACCCTTTAGCTTAGCTAACTCGAACAAAGAGATTTTTGCATGAGTTTTCTTCATATATTCAAGAATATTGTAGTCAAGAGAAGGTAAACTCACCAAGGTATCCGGGTTCAGAATCGTGTTTATACTGTCTGGCAGAGTGTTCTAAGGTTACTACTCAAGGACTTACTCTTGTTTAGAGCTGTATTCCCTAGATTTCTTTGTGCCTTCTGCTTCGGGATGGCTGGTGGATCGACCTTCCTGATCAGTTCAAGATTTTTTTGCACATCCCCAACAGTAAGGGGATTCCCTTAAATTCCGAGATTGTATCGACTACTTTTCTTTGGGGGTTTCTTCTTGATGTTCATTTTCCGTGTTGTGCACATACATTGATACATGTTTATCACCTACCCAGTACTTGGTGCCTCATCAGATGCAGCAACTTCTTCATCATCTTCATCTTCTGGTTGAAATTGCACATTGTTTCCCATGTTTCTCATACCATTGTGCATCGAGTCTACAACTCTTTTCCAATCCAGACAAGTTCTTTCCATGTGATAGTCTTCATAGAACGAGAAAAAATTAGTATTCGCGCACATTTATGTCTAGAACATTGGGTTGGAGCTCTGCACAATTTTAGTTGCATAGTTGTTGTTGTTGTTGATGACATGATCCTCTTCTATTGTCTAGGAGGCCGACTGCTAGCAAATGTCTCAACGTTCATTGCTTTAGTTCAGACACCTCTGTTGTCAAGGTATTAACAAGATGAGTAGGGATTTCAATGTCACTTGCTTCCTTATCTTTCCCCTTACTTGCAACAGCCTGGGGCTTCTTGCTAGAATATTTGGAGTCCTTTGTTGGTTCATCATCCTTGATGACTCCAATCGCACGCAGGTCCTTTTTCACAATGATCACCTCCTTGCAATTTTCAAGTAACGTTGATTTCATAGCTCACTTGACGAACAATGCAATACTGGTTGGTAGTGCAAACGTGTAACAGTCGACAATGATGGAGTCATGAGGTTTGGCATTTTCTGCAAACTTGTTCAAGATGCATAAAAACTTCTTATTAAAGTCTTTCACTTTTTCTTTCGACTCCATATTGATACTTCCTAACTCTTTGGGTAGCATGGGAGGGGTCTTGTCATCAACGATTTTTTGCAAAAACATTCTCTTGAACATATACCCGTTCTTGATGGAATTGACAGGAACATTGTGATACCATACCATTGCTCGGCCATCTAAGGTACATGGAAACTATCTACATGCAGCGTCATCGTACTGTACCTCGAGTGTCTGCAGTTGTACATAGAAGTTGTCCAAGTGGTGTCCTTCCTTCATTGTTCTACGAGGGTCATATTTTGTCAACATCTCCTCCATATTCTTTGGCATCTTCTTCAAAGCACCTAGGAGAGCCAATGGTTCCTGAGTCATCCATTATAATGTTTGTTCAGCTATACCTTCTTCTTCTTCGTCCTCCTCCTCTTCCTCAGAATCTAATGGTTCTACCCATGATTCGGTTGGTTCATCTTGGCCTCCACCTCCTTTGCTACCTTCCCCTCCGCCTCCGATACCAGAGCCTAAGCCCAAGATCACGAGGGTGTCATGTTATCCCTATCGCAAGACTCGAGTTTCCTCTCCATTCTCAACAACTTTTTCCAGACCTTTAAGAGTGGTGAGAACTACATCCACTAATGAGACAACAACTCCTATGGGAGTGGTGTTTGGCTTCTTTTATTCCTATGGATGATCTTCTATTCCTAGGATCATTTAGACCGCTTTGGCAAATTGATGCATGATCGAAAGATAGAGCAGAGGTGCTGATATGAAATTTCGTGTCCATCTTTGGGAGGTGAGGAGTAACCAAATTTAGAGTTGTGCATAGGTGATAGGGAGTGCGCGTTACTTGCTTTACTAGATGATTGATGAGTGGGGGTGATAGCACATTCCATCGTAAACAACTGGCATCCCTCCTTCTAGTGCTAGAAATGTTGATGGTGCTAGACCCAACAACATTTAGGGGATCTCCCCAGTTTGAAGTCCCAACTATACCTCACACTGTTTGATGTAGGAGTCACATCCTGTATGATGGCCTGGTTTCCAGATATGCCTTAGCTCATTCTTTTCAACCCATTAGAATGTTATACTTAGTCTTCAAACAACAAGTTTCGTGTGCTTGGTGAGTGCTTAGCATAACTTGTGTCTAAGTTCTTTCACTGCAGAGGGAGAGAGTGAGAGTGAATATCAAGTCAAAAGGGAATAGTCCCAACTCAGTTAGAGACATGCAACACAATACGACATGCGGAGCTTCCAGTGGAGTAGTCCACATTGATGTAGTAGTCAAAAACACAAAGTGAACAGATAGCATGTACAACACCTAGCAGAGTATTCCACATGAGTGCAACGGTTGTTATAACAATTTTAAAAGAATGAATCTATCTAGTGTCCAACAAAGTAGTCCACATGGGCAACACAATGATAAAAACTGATACAACACATTTCCAACATCATATGCACTAAAACAACCAAAATAGTTCAACTATCTTTGTACAAGTTAAAGCAACATGCATTACAAGCACCCAAAGCCTAGTCTTACACACGAATATAATACATGTGCGAAAATGTGTTGGCCTGTTAACAAGCTTCTGAATTAAGCGAAAGGTTTATGACACTACTCACTCCTCAAATAAAAGACTACAAAATCTAAAGGCTATGTGGGAGGAGCCAAGGTGAAAAGTCTTTTGCACATATAAATGAGAGGTACATATAGCCAAGGGTGAGCATGACCCTTGTGACTCTTCGACTTCCCTCATGACTGTTTGACTTACATGCTTCTTCAATTGACATGACTCTTCAACTTTGTATGTGGGTCTCTTGGACTTCGACATTACATTACATTGATACAACAATATGGCCCACATTAGTGTTGTATTCGATATGACTCACAACATGACTCGACATGACATTGCTGGTATGTTCATGCTCATGGCGGTGTCCATGTCAAGCTACTATGCTGCTGAGTGATGAGTGTGTTCTTGGTGTATCATATCTTCACCTCCACATGATAAGGTGTGTAGAGTCTTTGATGGTCTTAGTGTTTGCTTGAGGTTGCATGTGCATGTATCCCCTTTAGTGGTACTTGGCATGCTTCATGTATTAATCCATTCACAAACAAGTCTCCTAGCATGCATTCCTTGTTCATCTCATTCAACCTTGCACCATGTGTCATCCATGTACTTGTGTCTGTAATCACTCATGACAAGACGACATCAAATACAGAAATACCCTAATCTACGAGATACATCATCTTTCGTTTGCGGTTCCATGTGACTAGGAGAGAGGACAAGGCTCTAAAACTGCATGGAACACATTTCACGATGTGATACGATGCTTTGGGGGACCTTCGGGAAAAAATGTGCAGAGGACACTGAGAGTCTAGGATAGTAGTGACACTTGCAGGATCTAGCTCAAATGAGAGACATACTCTACAGTTGTTTCGGGGTAGGCAATGCGCATAGCAGTGAAAACTGCGCATATTTCGAGAGGAGATCGGGATCGGATTTTGGGATCTTTCTAGATAGAATTGTGCAGATATAGGAGGCAGTCATGTAGGACATGTCTGTGTAATTTATGGACTGAGTGGGGTGTCGAGTAGCGGGTGGAATCTCCACAAAAAATGCACAATTTTTAGGAGGAGTGGAAAGCAGGCCGACAAAGGAAGTAACTGACAAAACTGTTCAATTACAATAGAAAGTAAAGTGATAGGCAGCAGTTGCTTGTCCCTCATGTCTCCACAATTTCTTCATTCAGTGCAGGCAGGCAGGCTGTCAAATTTTGCACGATTTTGGGGCTGAGTGTAGCCCTGGGTCAATACCTAGTCAAATTCTATGGTTGACCATGATAGAGAGGCTTGTAGGAAGTGAAAATTGAGATATCTTCTTAAGGAGCTTCTATGATGTTGTGGGTGATAGTTAGTCAAGTTGATTCTAGGATTACGCAGTGAAAATTGCCTGGATGGCAACCTCAAGCTCTGCACAGTTTTGGGAAACAATGTTTAGTCCTAAGGTATGAGACTGCACAGTGTAGCTTAGTGGAGGTCCAACTAATAGAGGGGGTTTCAGTTGACATATATTTGGAAAAATGGTTAAGTGTGTGAGAGAGTGAACTCGTATATACATCACCTTGTGAACACACACTCAACATTACTCGACAACAAGACACCTCAAACCAACAAGAGAACATATGCTCAGTGTGACTGATTAATGGTGAGAGGAGAAAGTGTGAAGCTTGAGATAGATCATTGAATGACTATGAGGACACTTGCAGGACACTGCATACAATTTCATGTCTGAGTGTGACAAATGCTTACATAGTGAACATAACTTGTACACACAGAGATATAACGTCAACATAGCCAAAACAAGACCGTAAGCATGACATTGCAATGCACATGCTAAAAGACAACCGCTGAACTGTGAAACAAAGATGCTATAAATACTTGACACGAGCTCGCGGGATATGCCCAAATGTTTGCAATCATCAAGAAAAAACAAACGAATTCTACGAAATTGGATCCAAACCAAAATTTTGGAGGGTGTTGTAGCTGCTACAATAGGGAGTTATGATAATGGGATTTTTAGAGTAATACAAAATAATGAAGAAGGATATGAAGCTGGAGAAATTGTCCTGACAGTCAAAAGTTGTCAGAATCTCGACAAAAAAAATTCAAAAAATCTTGTACTAGTAGTTTTTTAATCATATTCTTTATAGTGGAAATTGGTTCAACCCCATCAAAAACCTCTGGTGCACCCAAAATCTTGAAGTTTGACAATTGTAACTTGGATTTATAAAAATCCTTGCCAGATTTTATCAAAATCTTGTCGGGATTTCAAGAATTTTAGGGAAAAAAAGAAGTTTGTTTAAACTACGGCCAAAATAAGTTCTTTCTTTGCAAATGTGCCCTGGGTACCTTATAACGTGGGATTTTAGTTTTATTAGGATGGTCCTCCATTAAGTGGAAATGACTGGAGTTATGAAGATGTGCCTTGGGATGTGTCCACCTTTCATTAAATGCTTGTTATCCTTGCTACAATTTCAAGACTGGAGAAAGAAAGGAATACACTAAGGGGGAGATCCCGAAGCTCACCAGAAGCCTTTAACAAACACTCAAAGACATGCTAGTATATCAAAGTATTACTATGGTTTGACCTATTATGGGATTGGGATATGGTACTTGTTTTTATTATAATTAATCTCTCCTTGGGTTATCACAGACCATTTTTTGCTAAGATGTTAGGCTATGAATTCAAATGTTGGAGGATGTGATAAAAGTTTACCACATCAGAATTGGATATTAGGGAGACAAATCTTTTGCTAGTAGTGACTGACTACATATAAAGAAATTGATTGCTTAGCCTTGGTGAATTAGCTAATAACAAGCATAGAAACCTTGAAAACATTTAGTTTTGAGATTTTAAGTTCCACATTGATTTCAAAACCCTTTCATAAGCCAAAAACTTTGCATGGTTGTTAGATGCAGTTCCAATACCTAGGTAAATTGATACTCCATTTTTCCATAAAATTAATTAATATTTCTCTCGGGTATCAAAACTAATTAATATTTCTCCTCATATTTTCACATTTATTTTTATAGTTTTATTTTTTTTTAAATATATCACGTATTAAAAATGATTTCTTTTGAGATATATATATTTTTTATTAAATTAAATTTATAATCTTATTATAAAATTAGAATTTAATTATTTTAAATTTGTTTAATATAATTTATCTATAATTTATATTTTCAAAACTCATTTATAATATTTTGATTTCTATATAAATTAAATAGTCTTATTTGTTTTTATAGAAGAGATTTTTTAATAAATATATATATCACTTAGATTTATTTCAAGAACTTATATGACCATTTATTATCATGGATTTGAGCCTAACAATTTAAAACACTTCTTCGCAACTAAATATTATTATTTATTACAAATGTGCTTATATATTTGAAAAGTAGTAATATTGTTTTTTATTATAATGGAATATTACAGCTCATGTATTAAGAAATTTGGCTTTAAATTTATTAATAAAAATTGTAATTTAAAAAATAAAAAATATTAAAAATCTCTTTATCGAATCAAATGAATTAATATCTCAAAGGTATTGTGTTGATTAATAATCTTTAATGGAGCATGAAGACATATCATTATGTAAATATCAAAAAGACAAATTAATCTAAATCATAAATTTATTAAAGATAAGACAATAAATAACATTTAATGAGATATTGTAATATAAAATAAGTCTTGCAAGGCATTTTAGTTCTTGTTCTGTACATTAAAAGTTATGTTTTGAAAAATTTTCAAAAAGATAATTTATAGGATCAATATTAAATTGATAGTAGTTATCAGGTAAATGGAATTTTATATTTTTTTCGCATTGATTTACAAATTAAAATATGAAGTGGATAAATAATTCTCTGTTGTAAAAAACTTATTTAAATTTTGGTGAGCAATAATTATTAATAAGTCTATACAATTATAGTTTTATTTTAATATAAGTGTCATAAATAATAGTGAAAAATAAATTCTAAGGGGTATATTTATTTATATTTTATTCTTATCCATTTTTTATGCAAAACTTACTTCAATTATGATAGAAACTAAGTAATAGTAAATATGTTCTTTCCAAGCATAAATTATTTTTAGAGATTTTATTTTTTTGGATGGTTTTCTTGAAAATATTAATAATAAAAAATAACTATGTTATACAAAAATTGTAATAAGACTTTCAATATCTCATCTAAACAAATACTTTGAAAAATATTATTTTAAATAATATCAAAAAATAATTGTTAGTGAATGATTATATTGTTAACTCTTTTTTTTAATTAAATTACACCAAATATATTAGTAACATTTGGAATTAAAACAAATTAAATGACATTATATAATTTTATAAAATGTATCGAAATGTCCAAACATAAGCATCTTCCTTGAAAATGAGTTTGGAATTAATTTTCAATGCGCATCACACTTTTCAAAGCGTTAGTCGCAAAATTTGGTTATGTTTTTCTTTAGGATTTTTTTGTAATGTGATTTTTAAGAGTTTTTGGTGTTGGAATTTGGTTGAAAATTCTGTGGTGAAATCTTGATTTGTGTTATTTTAATTAATTTTTGAATCGTATTTATGGATTCAACACTATGAAAAATCCTAGGGAACTTTTAATGTACAGGGATTACCCATCAAACTTGTGATTTCAATGAATTCCTTCCAGAATTTAGAGAAATTACACCAGAAAAATCCATAAAAAACTTCCAAAACATTACACTAAAGACAACTCATTTTCCTAATTCCATCTCTAGTCCAATATTAACGATGGCTCTTTAACACTTGGCAAAGGAGCAGTGGCATTTCTGAAGGCATTGTTGAGTGATCTTGCTAGAGGGAACGCTTATCATTATTATTTCTTTATACCTGCACTCTTCCAATTCGTTGTAGGCATAATTATTTCCAATTCAAAAGCAAATAAATAATTATTTTAAATATAAATAATTGGTTTATTATATAAAATAATAGGTTTTAATAAACCTATATAATAATAGATATTGATATATAATGAGACATGATATATAATGAGACATAATAAGATAAATGAATTTATCTAAAAATAAATTATTTAACTCTGATGGGTCAATTTTGAGGGAAGTGGGAAGATAGGGTTGTACCTGCCACTTCAAAATAGAGAACATAATTAATGTTAGGTGGCGTGGTTGCCTCTCACATGTATAAAGATGTAAATTGGTTTTTCTCCTAGTTAGATGATCGATTTTTTGATGATGAGACTCGTGAGTTGTTTGTATTTTTATTTTCAAGTGGAGGGGCACCAATCTAACCATTTTTAGAATTTTCAGGTTGTAGAATGATTGACAACTTTGGAGGGTAATTTCTAGAAGGACTTGTTTACTTCCAAGTTTGAGTATTGCATGGCTGAGAGATCTGGTGAAGCAACTATGGGGGAAATCTACGTGTGCAGACAAAAGGAATTTCTTGGGGCCTCCTAGTGAGCTTAGCACTGTGAGACTCGTCACATTGACTCCATCTTTGGGTGTATCCCTAGTATGTGCTAGCTAGGTATCCCCTTTTGTTGATTTTGTATTGTATAACTCACATGCATTGCTCCTGAATGTGTCTGGGTACATTAGAAAGAATGTGCTTTTTTCTCTAGGGGTTGATATTTCTGTTCATACTAGTTGGAGCGACCCTCTAGGCCACAAATACTTTGTATGTTTGGAGATAGTTACCGAAGATCATCGCTTTCACAGTTTTTCTATGTTTATGGTCAGTCTCCCTTGGTTTGTAACTCTAAATATGTATTCTTGTTAAACTACCACCCTCTAGCTTGCAAATTATCTTGGGATTGTGTAAGCACCCCTCCCACATTTACCCAAATTCACCATCATGGCAAGGTAAACATGAGATGAAGAGTTACTATGATATGAGCCAACCTTCTAGCTTTAGTTAAGGAAGTGGGGCCTACTAATGACTATCGACTAACAACTCACAACATTCCTTAGGGCTATAAAACACTGAGGCGCCAAAAGATCACGGCAAGTGACCAAACCCTAAGTTGGGTTGCATTTTTCACAATTTAACCACTAACTACATGCATGACAAGGCCTCCATGTGGTTATAGGCCTCCAACAACATGCATGACACTGCCTGAGTGTGATTGTGACCCAAATTATCTAATTTAGAGGGTGTGGTCCCAAAATCTAAGCCAACTTTCTAGACCAACCTCCAAACAACTTTTCAGACATTCCTATAACTTCTTAGAATCATTAATGATATATTAACAATTATAAACCTTGAAATTTCAATAAAAACTTGACCTACACTAACCAGAACATTTTAGGCATTTCGTCAAATGCATGGAAAACATGTAAGTTACAGGTCATGAATGCATATCTAATCGTGAAAGTTTGAGATTCATCTAAGAATCATTGATAAGGCCTTATTCCCTCTTCGCATTGATGCAACAACACTTAATAGTCCATATATTCACCAACTCATTATTAGCTAAATAATTCATGAAAAGAGCCATAAATGATATACATCATATAACCATCATACAAACAATTCCATAGCAACCATAAGATTACCATCATAATCGATGCATATACTCATAGATCAATATAGAAAAATGTCTCATATTAACATAAGAAAATACCAACCAAGTCAAGGACTTCCATGTACAACTTGACCATATATTGGGTTGAACCAAATCTCTCTTTCAATCAATCACCCCACGCCATATTCCAAGCATGAATATGGGATCTCATGGAATAAAGTGAGACAAGCTAATCCAAGGCTTCCAAAGGTCAAACCACCTCAACCCTGAACCAATGATTCCAATTCATGGTCAAACGTCACGCACAACAACCCAATCTATCCAAGATATCTAAGCCTCCAAGAACTAGTAACTCAACTCACAACCTTCTAGCTCTTCCAGAGCATTTGTCAAGCATGGCTGCAAGGACTAGTAATTCATCCCACTAAGGAATACAAAGAGTTTGTTACAACCTATTCTCTAGGGCTAGTAACTCAACCCAAGTTGTTCCAAGGCTTCCAAATAATTTGTTCCAACCCACAACCATAACGAATTATGAGCACCAACTAGAAAACAATTAAGAAAAAATACCCACAACACCATGACTATCGAAGAAATAGCAAGGCAAGGCCAAAACCAGTGTCAATCCAAGGAATCCTTGATGCTAATGACAACACACGACCATAAAAACACATGCATATACCATGGATTCATAAATAAACAATGAAATCCCACATACAACCTATTACATGTAAAGCAATCCACCTATAGTGGTTGATCCACCTGTTCCCTTACACTTTCCTACTTTCATTTTGCCTTCTTTCTCCAAATCCAGTGTATGCTAAAATGCTCCAAGCATGCTCCAAGATTTTTCTAAGTGTGAAAGAGTATGAGATAGAGTGAATAGAAGAGAGCTCCAAAAATGAAATGATAAAATTATTAACGGACAAAAGCTGTGAACTGATCTTTAGAATCCTTTTTAACATTAATGCCTCTACTTTATTTATTTTTCCTCACATTTGTGACCCTTCACCTTCCTTTTCTGCTATTTTCCTTTACTTTCATAAATACATGTCAATTAATGCCTCTTTTCCTTTGCGAATTTCCATATCTATTTATTAATCACCATTGGTACCCATAACAATGTTTTCCCCAAAATTCAACTTTGAATATGTGTCCCATGACCTTGGTATTTTTCTTATTAGTTACATAGAAAATCAACCAAGTGTTATTACAAACTCCTCCCCCTTGGGGAAACACCATCCTCTATGTTCAATGACACTTCATACCTAGTAGAAGGACATGTTTCCCATGGATGTTTATAGCACAACTTGATGCGGAATTTACATCATATCATGCTATCGAGACTATGACCATCATAAGATGAACACCATACCACTATTTGAAGCTTTATAATGCATCTTGATACAGTATGTACATACATATGCATATATATAGACATAACACAAACACAACATCAAACACATATATAAAAATATATCTTCTCAACTAGAAAATAAAGAAGGATACATAGCCCACATATGATAAACCATCACCTGTGTAGCTTCATCGGGCCCAAAGTGCTTCCATTGCACCTTAACTTGTTCAATTTACAAATTTAGGAGCATGAGTATCTTTTGTTGGAAAATGATCTGAGGTTCCAACTATAATTCTCCTTCTAGTTCCACCTGCAATATAGACCAATCAATCATATGATAAAAAAACCTTCACATATATCTTAAGCAATGAAACATGGAAACATCATGGAGATTCACTGTCAGAGGTAGTGCAAGTTAGTAGGCCACTATTCCAATCCTCTCAAGGATCTCGAAAGGCTTGCAATATTGAGGTGCCAAATTGGCACATGATCCAATCCTCAAGGAGCTCCTCTTAGGCTTGATGTGCAAGTACACATGTTCTCCAACATGAAACTCCTTAAATACCCTATGCTAATCTTCATAACTCTTCTTCCTGTCATCTGCTACCCTTATATTCTTCTCGATAACCTATATTTCATATTCCATCTCTCTCAACATGTCTGGTCCAATCAATACCTTGTTCACTTGATCAATCCATCTAATGTGAGTATTACAACTCTACCCATAAAGTGCCTCAAATGGACTCATCTTCAAAGATTCTTGATACCTATTATTGTACACAAACTCGACCAGTGGAAGACACTCGTCCCATCTCCTCTATTGGTGTATGGCATACATCCTCAACATGTCTTCAAGAATCATGTTGACTCTCTTTGTCATTCCATCTATCCGTAGATGATAAGTTGTATTGAAGGCCAACCCTATTTCCAAACTTGCAAACAATAGTTTTACAAAACTTGGAAGTGATCTTGGAATCTCTATTTGACACAATCTTCTTAGGAATAATATGTAACCTCACTATCTCCCCAATGAAAATCTGAGCTATGTTACTAGCTGAGTTGATAAACTTCACAGCAATGAAGTGAGCTACCTTGACCAACTTGTCAAAAATAACCATAATTAAATCATGTTGCTTCGATGTCCTCAGAAAACCTGTAACGAATTCCATGGAAATGACCTTCCATTTCAACTCTGGAATGAGAATCAGTTTCAATAAGCCACCAAGATGCATACACTCTTCTTTGTTGACAATCCAAACATCTCATAACATAATTAGCCGCATATTTCTTCAATTTTGGCCAGTGATAGAACTTCTTCAATGTTTTCATTGTCTTCTGATATCCCAGGTGACCTAAATATGTCTTGACATGAAATTCCCACAAGAGAAGCTTCTAGATCTCTTTGTTGTCCAACACATAGATCTTGTCCCTAAATTTGGTTAAACCATATATTATGAGATAATAATCCACATCCTAATCACTTATACTATGTTGTTGTAACCTGTGCTTAAGTTGTTGGTACCTCCCATTCTGTTTCCCTTCCTGTAAGATCCGCTCCTTTAAATATTTCCCATATGAACTCATAGTTACAATGTGATTTACCTGAACTCTTCTTCTAAGAGCATCTATAACCCTCTTCTCCTTGCCCTTAATGTAATTAATAGCAAAGTCAAACTCACTGATTGTGGCTAACCATCTAAATTTTCTAACATTCATATTAGGTTAGTAAAATAAGTATCTTGTTCCACTGTGATCACTTATCAACAAAAACATCCTACCAAGAATATAGTTCCTCCACATCCTCAATGTGTGAATGATCCATGCCAATTCAAGATCATGACTCACATAATTCTTTTCATGCTCATTAAGTTTCCTTGACTCGTAGCATACCACATGTCCTTCCTACATCAGAACTCCAACAAGTCTTCTCTTGCAAGCATCTGTGCACACCACAAACACTCTTTTTAGATCTACAATCTTCAAGATTCGAGCATTCATAAGCAATTGTTTCAACTCCTCAAAACTAGCTGCAGATTCCTCTATCCATTCAAATTTCCTTCCTTTCCTCTACAAGTAATAGGATAGGAAATCCGTGAAAATTTCTTGATGAACCTCCTTTAATAACCTTCTAACCCCATGAATTATCTGAGCTCATCAACATTTCTAGGAGCTACCCATTCCATGATGGCTCTTACCTTTTTCAAGTCCACTGTTATACCTTCCTTGGAAACAACATGTCCCAAGTAATGAAAGTATGTCTAAAAGAAATTGTGCTTACTATGCTTGGCATACAACTGATGTTATCTCAACAATATTAACACTACTACCAGGTGTTCTACATGCTCTTCCTCATTCTTAGCATATATCAATATGTCACCAATGAATACAATCACAAACCTGTCCAGATAAGGACACACACACTATTAATCGAACACATGAAAGTCACTGAAGAATTATTAAGAATAAAAGGAACTACTACAAACTCATAATGCCCATACCTAGTATAGAATGTGGTTTTGTTGATGTCCTCTTCTTCGATGCGTACCTGATGATACCCTGATCTCAAATCAATGTTTGAGAAAACATTTTCTCCCTTCAATTAATAAAATAAGTCATCAATCCAAACAAAGATTACATGTTATTAATCATCATCTTGTTCAACTTTATGTAATCAATGTGCAACCTAATAATACCATCCTTCTTCACAATGAACACTAGTACACCTCAAGGTAACACACTTGGCCTGATGTATCCTTTATTAAGAATTTCCTTAAGCTACAAATTCAATTCCACCAACTTCGAAGTGCTCATTTTGTACGGTGTCTTCGATGCTTCTCATCGCATAAACTCAATAGAAATGTCCACTTCCCTATGGGGGAGAACTCAAATTTGTGTAGGAAACACATCCTGAAACGGATGCAAAACCATATACTATTTTAGGACTTCAACATCCTCAACATCCTTCGATTTGTCACTGTAAATATGAATTTCAAACAATACACACACTTTATTTCTATTGTGCTTTGCCGACATAGCTGTAACCATTCTCATTGACTTAGGTTTCTTCTTATCCTATAAGATTCTCTTCTCTCTCTCATCATCCAAGAACTCAATAGCCTTTTCATAAAAATATTCCTTAGTAGTGTGAATGTACAAACAATCCATACCCAACAACACATTGTATGATCCCAATTGAAGCACATTTAGATGGCTTGAAGTAGACATACTATTCAACTCAAATGCACATTATCTTACCCAATAATGAACTCTTTTCTTAGTACTTGTATATAGTTGGACCAACCAAGACTCTGCATGTATTTTTTTATTCAAACCAAAATTATCCACGATATTAGTAATAATATAACTATAGTTAGATCCAAGGTCAATTAAAATGGAAAATGATTTTAAGTTACCAGGGTAATTGTAGACCAAAAGTTATTTTGAAAGATTTAGAAGCCAAGTTTTTTCCCCTTCCTCAGATTCTCCATCAAATTTTGGAGGTCTATTCTTCTTGAATTCCCATTGCAACTAATATGTATCCTTTTTTGTAAGGCACGAACATACTGATATTGGATTTTTGTTCCTCCCTTTCATGAAACTATTTTTTTTTACTTTTAGTAGAACTTGTAAACTTGGTTCTATCAGTAGATTAGCTCCTATATGTTTTCCTATGAGATTCTCTATCTTTCTTACTACCTCTATTTGCCTCCAATCTTCTGAGTATGCAATAGCCATTATTATCCTCTTGCTCATCCTTTACTTTGGAATTTTTTTTATCTGATTGGATTTAACATTGTCTAAATATTCCTTCAAGCTAGAAACTACTTGCAAGATTTTAGATTCATGATTATTTGGATTACTGATTTCTCCTCCCATCATTCCCAACTTAGTATTATGCTCAGCACCTTCCCTAGGTGACCCTACAAAAGTCTATCCATTATTATCCTCAACCATACTCCAAATTCTTATAGTTGCTATAATTGTCCATATGTCATGAAGAATATAATATTTTAGTTTAGGACCCCCGAAAGGCCCAACGTTGTGAGCTACAACCTTGCTAATAATTGTAACAAACCCCAAAAACTAGACAAATTTTTATTTATAACAAAGATAATAGTATCCTATCGGAAAAATTATTTTACGGTCTACATTTAAGAAAACTTCTAATATTAACTTATAAATTTAATGATAGATTTCATAAAACTTCTTTAACAAAGCTTGGTCTTTTATATTAAATTCACCTTTTCTAATATTATTCCCAAAATCCTTCACAAATGAAATATTATGAAAAAAAGTGTTTTGATTTATGAATCCATATGCTTTTTCTTTAATATTACTAATTAGAACTATTCTTAATATTTACTTAACATAAAATCCATACACATCATGAAATCCACATCATGAAATTAAATGATAGATTTCATAAACCTTCCTTTGGCTAGGCTTGGCTTTTTATATTCCATTCACCTTTTCTAATATTATTCCAAAAATCCTTGAAAGATGAAATGTTATAAAAAAAGTGTTTTGTTTCATGAATCCATATGATTTTGGTTTAATATTGCTAATTAGAACTATTCGGTTTAATATTGCTAATTAGAACTACTCTTATTCTCCACATTTTTTAAAATTTGGTGTCTCTTATCTCATATGAAAAAAGGTAAAATGTTATGAAAAAAGTGTTACTTCATGAAATTAAATGATGCATTTCATAAACCTTCCTTTGGCTAGGCTTGGTCTTTTATATTCCATTCGCCTTTTCTAATATTCTTCCCAAAATTCTTCAGAGGTGAAATGTTATGAAAAAAGTGTTTTGTTTTATGAATCCATATGTTTTTGGTTTAATATTACTAATTAGCACTATTCCTAATCTCCACACTTTTTAAAATTTGGTGTCTCTTATAGCAGATGAAAAAAGTGTTTTGTTTCATGAATCCATATGATTTTGGTTTCATATTACTAATCACTATTCTAAATTCCCAAATTTTTTAAAATTTGGTGTCTCTTATATGAGTGTGATTTGTTTTATGAATCCATATGTTTTTGGTTTAATATTACTAATTAGCATTATTTTTAATCTCCATAGTTTTGAAAATTTGGTGTCTCTCCTATCAGGAGAAAAAAGTGTTTTGTTTTATGGATACATATGATTTTGGTTTAATACTATTAATTAGCACTATTCTTAATGTCCACATTTTTGAAAATTTGGTGTCTCTTATATGAGTGTGTTTTATTTTATATTTTGGTTTAATAATACTAATGAGCACTATTCTTTATCTCCACATTTTTGAAAATGTGGTGTCTCTTATATGTGTGTTTCGTTTTATGAATCCATATGGTTTTGGTCTAATATTGCTAATTATCACTGTTCTTAATCTCCACATTATTGAAAATGTTTTGTTTTGTGTATCTATATGAGTGTGTTGTTTTATGTATTTATATATATGAGTGTGTTGTTTTATGGGTTTATATATGAGTGTGTTGTTTTATGGATTTATATATATGAGTGTGTTGTTTTTGGATTTATATATATGGGTGTGTTTTGTTTTTGTTAATTTCTTGATTTATGGATCTATATATATGAGCGTGTTATGTTTTATGGATTTATATATATGAGTGTATTTTGTTTTATGAGTTTGTTGTTTTATGGATTTATATATATGAGTGTGTTTTGTTTTATGGATTTATATATATATATATATGAGTGTATTTTGTTTTATGAGTTTGTTGTTTTATGGATTTATATATGAGTGTATTTTGTTTTATGAGTTTGTTGTTTTTTGGATTTATATATATGAGTGCATTTTTTTTTTATGAGTTTGTTGTTTTATGGATTTATATATATGAATGTGTTTTGTTTTATGGATTTATTTTGGTTTAATATTAAAAATTAACACTATTTTTAATCTCCACATTTTCTTATTATTTTTAATATTTTATAACAATTGACCAATGCACTATAGCTCCGGCGAACGCAGGCGATTAGGGTTTAAGCGCGCCTTCTTAGGTCTCTGAATCCCCTGCCATGGCAGGCCTGCAAGGTTCAGACCTCTGGTAACCATCGCAGGTTCGATAGCAGCTGACAAATAGTAAGGTATCGGTCGCCAGCAGCATGTCGCCCTCCCAGGGGGGGGACGCATCCCCTGCCCCAAATCACGCCGGTCAAAAGCAGAAAGGCCCAGCTGCAGAGTCTGAGGCGGACCAAAATGGTACTCAAACGGAAAACACTCAATCCAGAGATGATGAAACGACACAAGCGGAAGGAAATATGGCCATATCGACCACATGAAAACCAATTGCCACTGTTACACCCACGGTGGAATTCCCCAGTCACCGAATCAACGCCAGAATACAATATATGAGGGACCATGCTCTGATTGGAAAGTTCATCAGCATTTGGCCAACGGAAAAAGCACTCAGAAGCTGGATAAACACAAAATGGACTCCAAAGGGCCACATAACCCTACACCTAGGGCCTAAAGGGTTTTTTACTACAGTCTTTAACTGTCTGGAAGATCGAAATCGGATCATAGATGGAGGGCCCTATTTCTTCAACTCGGCAGGACTGTTTCTCAGAGCATGGGATGAAAGATTTAACCCGGATAAGGAAGACCTTAGTTACGCTCCAGTCTGGATCAGGCTCTATTCGCTGCCCTGGGAATACTGGGAAGAAACCTCACTGCAAGAAATAGGAAATACGTTGGGCGAGTTCATCAAGGTTGCGGAAGATACAAAGCTCTGCAGATTCACTTCATACGCCCGCATCTGCGTCTACATGGATCTTAAACAACCTCTGCCAGATAAGGTAAGATTTAGGCATGAAGATTCTGAATGGATCCAAATGATAGATTATGAACATGTTCCATTTAGGTGTAAGAAATGCCATAATCTAGGGCATCTTTTTAGGGACTGCCCCCTAAACAGGAATATGCACACTAGCACAAATGCAGACAATAAGGAAGCAGATGGGTTCACAAAAGTGGTTAATCACCGAAGAGGTAACAAAAAACCCTCTACCAATGGGAAATAAGATCAGGCTAACAAAGCAAAAGCCCCAAAACCTAATAGCTTTGAGGTCCTAGCCAATCTGGAAACGCAAGACCCAACTCAAGAAATGCAAAAGGTCAAAGACTTAATCCGAGAATTACGAGAGGGCCCTTTGCAACAGTTAAAGGACTCTCAATATAACAAAACGCACACCCCTCAATCCGATCTGCAGGCAGAGGGCCCTCAAGAAATGGAAATGGATACCCTAGAATCAAGCTCCAAGAAATCGAAGGAGACAGAGGAAGTCTTCCCAGAGACCCAGTTGATGGAAGAAGATCCTGAGAATATTGATATAGGCTAACTAGACATTCTTAGTAGTCTGGAAGTAGCATGCAAGACCGGCAACTTTGACAAGATTCCAGACAGGAAACTGGACAAACTGGAAGAAGTCCTGAAAAGAGCACAAAAGAAGCGCTCTCTGGGAGTGCAAATTGGTAGCCCGTGGGATGGCAAGTTCATCACAAAAGACAGTAAGAAAAGGGGAAGAAAAACAACCTTAGAAAGAACCATCAAGATAGGCGAAGTGCTAGTGGAGTCAGGTCGATATGCGAAGCTGACAAAGTACTTTAATATCCACCCCAATCCTTCTCAATGAAGTTGATATCCTGGAATATAAGAGGGCTCAACAGCCCCAGAAAAGGAAGACTCTTAAAAAACATGCTCATGCAGGAAAAACCCAATATTCTATTTGTGCAAGAAACCAAATGCAATATGTCATTTCTGGAAAAGATAGCAGCAAAAGTATGGCCCGGAGGGCAAGTTACAGCAGTTGATGCTCAAGGAACCTCTGGAGGCTTAGCAATTCTCTGGGACTCGAGACTAATACAACTTAGCAACATCCATGCCAATAAAAACTTTATTCAGGCATCTTTCTATTTAATTGGCACCAATACTCATGGGCATCTCACCAATGTTTATTTCCCACAGGATTCTCACTTGAAAGCAGAGATTCTGGATCATCTATCTACTCTCAACTCCAACAGACACTACCCTCTTTGGATAGCAGGAGGGGACTTTAACATGATTGCAAGAATGGAAGAAAAGCAGGGCGGCAGAGACAATGGAATTAGAGATGGACACTTACTCAAAGATTTCACACAGTCAAATTGGCTAATAGACCTCCCATCAAATAATGGTCTATTCACCTAGACTAATAAAAGAGAAGGAGCACAACATATAGCTTCAAGGTTAGACCGCTTCCTAATCTCGTATAATGCGCCTTACCTAGGAGGAGACCTCCTAACCTCTATCCTACCAATATCAGGATCTGATCACTGGCCTATTGAACTCTAATGGCATCGGCCAGGTAATACTACTAAACGCCCCTTCCGCTTTGAGACTTTCTGGCTTACTCATCCAGAATTCAAGGATTTTGTCAGACAAACCTCGATCAAATTCCATCCCACAGGGGGATCCAAAATGGCCAACTTCCAAAAAAAATTACAATTCCTCAAAAGAGAAATCAAACAATGGAATCATACCACCTTTGGCAACATTTTTTCAGCCCAAGCCGCTCTTAATCAGGAAATGAAGCAAACCCAGCAAAGGATCATCACAGAAGGACATTCTGAGGAACTAGCAAAACAGGAAAAAATCATTGAAGATCAACTTCTCAACAGAGCTCAGCAGGAGGAGATTTTTTGGAGGCAGAAATCACGAATCAGATGGCTCAAAGAGGGAGAGAAGAACACTAAGTTCTTTCACAAAACTACAATGCAACACAGAATGCACAATCTCATCTCCCACATTCAAAACGATCAAGGAGAAAGAATTGAGACGCATGAAGGCATTGAAGAAAACTTTCTTCGATACTTCAAGAAAGTTCACCAAGAACCAAGAATTGACAAGATCCCTGCCATAGAGAAAATATTGCAGCAGATACCCAAATTGATCATTGAAGAGAATAATCTCCTTCTCCTCCAACCAATCCTGTTACACGAAGTGGATAGTGCTGTCAAACAATTAAAAGTAGGTAAAGCCCCAGGCCCTGACGGATTTACCTCGGATTTCTTTTATCATTTTTGGGATCTCATTCAAATAGAAGTTTGGCAATTGGTTGAAGAATCTCGTGCATTAAGATGGATGTACCGTGGGTTGAATGCCACATTCATGGCTCTCATCCCCAAGACAGCGGAAGCCAACAAGCCTGATAAGTATCGACCGATAACTCTTTGCAACATCATTTACAAAATTGTTTCAAAAGTTATTGCCACTCGGTTGAAACCTCTGCTCCCTCTCATTATCTCGCCAGAGCAATCCAGTTATGTGGAAGGGCGCCAGATCACAGATGGAATTATTCTCACTCATGAAATAATTCACTCTCTGAAGCAATCTAAAAAGCCAGGTATGTTGTTAAAAATAGATCTATCTAAAGCTTTCGACAGTATCAACTGGCAGTATATTCAAAAAATTCTTAATGCTTTTGGCTTTGATCCTTCGTGGTCTAGATGGATCCTCAGCCTTCTGACTTCATCCTTCTTCTCTGTTCTCATCAATGGCATCTCATCTGAAACATTTTGTCCTTCTAGAGGTATTAGGCAAGGGGACCCACTCTCACCATTCCTCTTTGTTATAGTTGCGGAAGGGCTTGGCCGCAACATTAAGTCTGCTATTCTCTCTCGCGGGCTTAAAGGTCTCTCTTTTAACAATTCCCCCTCCTACTCCCATTAGAAATTTGTGGACGATAATATGCTTTTTGGGCACCCTTCAGTCCAAGAAGCTCGCCTCTTCAAAGATATCTTGTCTTCTTTCTCGGATGCTTCGGGCGCCCTTATCAATCGGGTCAAATCCCAAATTTTCTTCTTTAATACTCCTGTGTCTACTCAAAGATCGATAGCCGCATTCTAGGATTTACCATAGCAGGCCTCCCCTCCAAATATTTGGGCGCCCCCATGATAGCCTCTGCCCTCAAGCATTCCTCATGGAGAGACCTTATAGATAAACTTGAAGCCAACCTTTTTCTATGGACACACAGATCTCTGAATATGGACAGTAGAGTTATTCTTATCAAAGCGATTCTCCAATCAATGCCTCTTTACCTCTTCTCTCTTTTGGCGGCGCCAAAATGGGTTATAGGGCAATTCGGAATCTTCAGCGCAACTTTCTGTGGGGCAACTCAGGCCACAACAGAAAATGGGCTCTGGTTAAATGGGAAAATGTATGTCTCCCCAAAAACGCAGGGGGTATTGGGATTAGAGACCCTGAACACAACAATACAGTAATGGGTGCCAAATTATGGTGGTGATGGTTAGCTCACCCTAATACTCCCTGGGCCTCGCTATGGATGGCTAAATATGCAACTAACAGCCTGATTGAAGACAGAATCCGTATGTCGGAACTAAGCGCTGGATCCATCATATGGAACTCAGCCATCCAACATAGGCACCTTATTCAACAACATAGCTTCTGGGAAATAAAAAATGGAGACACAGCAAGATTTTGGGACGACTCCTGGCAGCAACTCCCAAAGATCAAGGATCTCATGCATGATCTCCCTATCCCTCAGCAAGGCACCCATCCCCCAGAAACGGTCAAACAGTTTTGGTGCTCATCTACCACCCAAAAACATAGGAAATGGAAGGGGATTGATAAAATTATAAGGGAGGAAGGTTATGAGGGAACTAAACAAAAGCTCTCTGATGAACTAAAAAAGAGGCAAATTCCCATAGCAGCAGGAGCGGATATTCTAAGGTGGGGATATGATGAAAGAGGGACATTCTCCACCAAGGAGGCATATAATATCATAACTAAAGACAAAATCACAAAGGACAACTTATGGGACCAGATTTGGAGCTCCTCAATTTGGCCAAAGGTTTTCACATTCTTGTGGCTACTCTCTCACAACAGGATTCTTACATGGGATAACCTCCGGAAAAGAAACTTCTCACGACCATCTATTTGTCCAAACTGTAAACAAGCGGAAGAAACAGTGACTCATCTACTGCAAACTTGCCACTTGGCCAGAAAATTATGGGAAAAATCCATCTTCAGGTGTCAAAGAGATAACAGGGTGCAAGGTGATCTCAAAGCCACCCTTCGCAACTGGCAACAATCACCTTATCATAGCAGGCTTCTAAACTTGCTTTAGCAACTCATTCCGGGTCTCCTAATGTGGAATATCTGGAAGGAGAGGAATAAAATGCTATTCAAAAATCAAACTCAAACATTAGAGCAGATATGGATTATACTACACAGAAACATCAAGGAATCTCTCTCCATCCACGATTGGGCAGCCGAAGATCTTCCAACAGATCACAAAGAAAAATCCATATGGGACAGCTTGCAAATCTCTCTGTTACACAAGCCCAATTCTCATATCCGGCATCTCGGCAGGAATAAAAAGTCAACACATGGACCCCTCCTCCTTGCAATTTGCTTCAGCTTAATTTTGATGGGGCCTCCAAAGGTAATCCAGGACTATCAGGCTATGGAGGGGTTTTCATGGATCACTTAGGTACCCCTCATCTCACCTACCTCGGCTCCAAAGGATGGGACACCAACAATTCAGCGGAATTCGAAGGACTTTGGCAAGGTCTTGTTCTAGCTCAGAAACATAATCTCTTTCCCCTTATCATTGAAGGAGACTCTCAAATCATCATAAATATGGCCAAAAAACTTCTTCAAGGAGCTCCAATCCATAAAATAAGCAATAGCTGGAGAATGGCGCAAAGATTGGAACTAATCAGACAATGGCTTTCTCAAAACCAGGCAATTTCCTTCAAACACACAGTAAGAGAAGGAAACAAACTGGCAGACTTTTTAGCCAATGTTGGGGTAGAATTGGAGACTGAAGCCTACTCAGGTCCCACGCTCAGCATAGGTACAGAGGAACAACTCACTGAATTAAATAATCTAGTTGAGAAAGACTGGCCTCATCCTCAGGTAGTCTACCCGGATGCGGGTGATCTATGAGCACGTGCCCAGCACGTATACTCCCCCTCGGTAGCTGGATGGCCACCTGGTCGCATTTAAACAGGCAAATCTCACAGCAGAGGAATGATCCTGGGTTAATGTTCACGTCTATGATGGTACCTTTAGGCATTAAAGGAGCTCAGTGGAATGCAGAAGCATTTATGCCTCAGAGCAGGCCGATCATGAGGTCCAGCAACCTTATAACCGACTGGCTCCCTCCCCGCCATTGGCATTTCCTGTCTCGGAGCATTGGAAAGACTGAGTGTAGGTTTCATTTTCTTGAGGTTGATTCTGCTGCGCAAGCCTCTTCCCCGTCCCCCAATTCTCAGCTGTTCAGTTTTCACAGTTGTAAGCAGGTGCTCACAATGCCTCGCAGCAGAGGTGTTCCGCGCAGGGGAGGTTCTTGGGCTCCTAGAGGTCAAGCCCTGCATTCCCCTTCTCTGCTCATCATTCTAAATTTCCTCCGCCTCTCTCCGTCTTCACCCCCCCCCCCCCCCCCCCCCCCCCAATCCATCCAGACCTATCCCGAATTCCTCCTTCTAGACCTCACGCTTCACATTCCGCAGTCGTCTGAACCAGCCCATGATTACCTTTACCACTACCATTCTGGTAGCGGAAGAGGCGGAATTGCATGAGGACCCGATTAGCTCTTCCTCCACCCACACTCTTTTTAGATCTACAATCTTCAAGATTGGAACATTCATAAGCAATTGTTTCAACTCCTCAAAACTAGCTGCAGACTCCTCTATCCATTCAAATTTCCTTCCTTTCCTCTACAAGGATGTAATAGGATAGGAAATCCGTGAAAATTTCTTGATGAACCTCCTTTAATAACCTTCTAACCCCATGAATTATCTGAGCTCATCAACATTTCTAGGAGCTACCCATTCCATGATGGCTCTTACCTTTTTCAAGTCTACTGTTATACCTTCCTTGGAAACAACATGTCCCAAGTAATGAACTTATGTCTAAAAGAAATTGTGCTTACTATGCTTGGCATACAACTGATGTTATCTCAACAATATTAACACTACTACCAGGTTTTCTACATGCTCTTCCTCATTCTTAGCGTATATCAATATGTCACCAATGAATACAATCACAAACCTGTCCAGATAAGGACACACACACTATTAATCAAACACATGAAATTCACTCAAGAATTATTAAGAATAAAAGGAACTACTACAAACTCATAATGCCCATACCTAGTATAGAATGTGGTTCTGTCCATGTCCTCTTCTTTGATGCGTACCTGATGATACCCTGATCTCAAATCAATGTTTGAGAAAAAAATTTCTCCCTTCAATTACTAAAATAAGTCATCAATCCAAACGAAGATTACACGTTATTAATCATCACCTTGTTCAACTTTATGTAATCAATGTGCAACCTAATAATACCATCCTTCTTCACAATGAACACTAGTACACCTCAAGGTAACACACTTGGACTGATGTATCCTTTATTAAGAATTTCCTTAAGCTACAAATTCAATTCCACCAACTTCAAAGTGCTCATTTTGTATGGTGTCTTCGATGCTTCTCATCGCATAAACTCAATAGAAATGTCCACTTCCCTATGGGGGAGAACACAAATTTTTGTAGGAAACACATCCTGAAACAGATGCAAAACCATATACCATTTTAGGGCTTCAACATCCTCAACATCCTTCGATTTGTCACTGTAAATATGAATTTCAAACAATACACACACTTTATTTCTATTGTGCTTTGCCTAGATAGTTGTAACCATTCTCATTGACATAGGTTTCTTCTTATCCTATAAGATTTTCTTCTCTCTCTCATCATCCAAGAACTCAATAGCCTTGTCATAAAAATATTCCTTAGTAGTGTGAATGTACAAACAATCCATACCCAACAACACATTGTATGATCCCAATTGAAGCACATTTAGATGGCTTGAAGTAGACATACTATTCAACTCAAATGCACATTATCTTACCCAATGATGAACTCTTTTCTTAGTACTTGTATATAGTTGGACCAACCAAGACTCTGCATGTATTTTTTTATTCAAACCACAATTATCCACGATATTAGTACTAATATAACTATAGTTAGATCCAAGGTCAATTAAAATGGAAAATGATTTTAAGTTACCAGGGTAATTGTAGACCAAAAGATATTTTTAAAGATTTAGAAGCCAAGTTTTTTCCCCTTCCTCAGATTCTCCATCAAATTTTGGAGGTCTATTCTTCTTGAATTCCCATTGCAACTAATATGTATCCTTTTTTGTAAGACACGAACATACTGATATTGGATTTTTGCTCCTCCCTTTCATGAAACTCTTTTTTTCTACTTTTAGTAGAACTTGTAAACTTGGTTCTATCAGTGGATTAGCTCCTATATGTTTTCCTATGAGATTCTCTAGCTTTCTTACTACCTCTATTTGCCTCCAATCTTCTGAGTATGCAGTAGCCATTAATATCCTCTTGCTCATCCTTTGCTTTGGAAATTTTTTTATCTTATTGGATTTAGCATTGTCTAAATATTCCTTCAAGCTAGAAACTACTTGCAAGATTTTAGATTCATGATTATTTGGATTACTGATTTCTCCTCCCATCATTCCCAACTTAGTATTATGCTCAGCACCTTCCCTAGGTGACCCTACAAAAGTCTATCCATTATTATCCTCAACCATACTCCAAATTCTTATAGTTGCTATAATTGTCCATATGTCATGAAGAATATAATATTTTAGTTTAGGACCCCCGAAAGGCCCAACGTTGTGATCTACAACCTTGCTAATAATTGTAACAAACCCCAAAAACTAGACAACTTTTTATTTATAACAAAGATAATAGTATCCTATCAGAAAAATTATTTTACTGTCTACATTTAAGAAAACTTCTAATATTAACCTATAAAAATTTAATGATAGATTTCATAAAACTTCTTTGACAAAGTTTGGTCTTTTATATTAAATTCACCTTTTCTAATATTATTCCCAAAATCCTTCACAAGTGAATTATTATGAAAAAAGTGTTTTTATTTATGAATCCATATGCTTTTTCTTTTCTTTAATATTACTAATTAGAACTATTCTTAATATTTACTTAACATAAAATCCATACAGATCATGAAATACACATCATGAAATTAAATGATAGATTTCATAAACCTTGCTTTGGCTAGGCTTGGTTTTTTATATTCCATTCACCTTTTCTAATATTATTAGAAAAATCCTTGAAAAATGAAATGTTATAAAAAAAGTGTTTTGTTTCATGAATCCATATGATTTTGGTTTAATATTGCCAATTAGAACTATTCGGTTTAATATTGCTAATTAGAACTACTCTTAATCTCCACATTTTTTAAAATTTGGTGTCTCTTATCTCATATGAAAAAAAGTGAAATGTTATGAAAAAGTGTTACTTCATGAAATTAAATGATGCATTTCATAAACCTTCCTCTGGCTAGGCTTGGTATTTTATATTCCATTCACCTTTTCTAATATTCTTCCAAAAATTCTTCAGAGGTGAAATGTTATAAAAAAAGTGCTTTGTTCTATGAATCCATATGTTTTTGGTTTAATATTACTAATTAGCGCTATTCCTAATCTCAACACTTTTTAAAATTTGGTGTCTCTTATAGCAGATGAAAAAAGTGTTTTGTTTCATGAATCCATATGATTTTGGTTTCATATTACTAACTAGCACTATTCTAAATTCCCAAATTTTTTAAAATTTGGTGTCTCTTATATGAGTGTGATTTGTTTTATGAATCCCTATGTTTTTGGTTTAATATTACTACTTAGCATTATTTTTAATCTCCATAGTTTTTAAAATTTGGAGTCTCTCCTATCAGGAGAAAGAAGTGTTTTGTTTTATGGATACATATGATTTTGGTTTAATACTATTAATTAGCACTATTCTTAATGTCCACAATTTTGAAAATTTGGTGTCTCTTATATGAGTGTGTTTTATTTTATGAATCCATATGATTTTGGTTTAATATTACTAATGAGCACTATTCTTTATCTCCGCATTTCCAAAAATGCGGTGTCCACATTTTTGGAAATGCGGTGTCTCTTATATGAGTGTGTTTTGTTTTATGAATCCATATGGTTTTGGTTTAATATTTCTAATTATCACTATTCTTAATCTCCACATTATTAAAAATGTTTTGTTTTGTGTATCTATATGAGTGTGTTGTTTTATGTATTTATATATATGAGTGTGTTGTTTTATGGGTTTATATATGAGTGTGTTGTTTTATGGATTTATATATATGAGTGTGTTGTTTTTGGAGTTATATATATGAGTGTGTTTTGTTTTATTAATTTTTTGATTTATGGATTTATATATATGAGCGTGTTATCTTTTATGGATTTATATATATGAGTGTATTTTGTTTTATGAGTTTGTTGTTTTTTGGATTTATATATATGAGTGTGTTTTTTTTTATGAGTTTGTTGTTTTATGGATTTATATATATGAATGTGTTTTGTTTTATGGATTTATTTTGGTTTAATATTAAAAATTAACACTATTTTTAATCTCTATATTTTCTCTTTCTCCCATATTTTTAATCTCTACATTTTCTCTTTTCTCTTCACATTTTCTTTTTAATCTGCACCTTTTTTCTTTTCTCTCTCTACATTTTATCTTTCTCCCATATTCTTAATTTCCACCTTTTCTCTTTCTCTTATATGAGTTACATTTCATTTTCTCTCTCCACATTTTCTCTTTCTCCCATATTCTTAATCTCCACATTTTCTTTTGTCTCTCCACATTTTCTCTTTCTCCCATATTCTTAATCTCCACCTTTTCTTTTCTCTCTCCACATTTTCTCTTTCTCCCATATTCTTAATCACCACCTTTTCTCTTTTCTCTTTCCACATTTCCTCTTTCTCCCATATTCTTAATCTCCACCTTTTCTCTTTCTCTTATATGAGTTGGAGCTTACTCGCAAATGAACTTACACCACATTTTCTCTTTCTCCCATGAATGAACTTACACTAGATTTTCTCGTTCTCCCATATTCATAATCTCCACATTTTCGTTTTTCTCTCCACATTTTCTCTTTCTCCCATATTCTCAATCTCCACCTTTTCTCTTTCTCTTATATGAGTTCGAGCTTAATCGCAAATGAATTGCGAGCATTTTGATTTTTTATATAAAACCATGAATGAACTTACACCACATTTTCTCTTTCTCCCATATTCATAATCTCCACATTTTCTTTTGTCTCTCCACATTTTCTCTTTCTCCCATATTCTTAATCTCCACCTTTTCTCTCTCTTATATTTTTATATGAAACCATGAATGAACTTACACCACATTTTCTCTTTCTCCCATATTCATAATCTCCACATTTTATTTTGTCTCTCCACATTTTCTCTTTCTCCCATATTCTTAATCTCCACGTTTACTCTTTCTCCATTTTCTCTTTCTCCCATATTATTAATCTCCACCTTTACTCTTTCTCTTATATTCTTACCACCTTTACTCTTTTCTTCTCCACCTTTACTCTTTCTCTTATATTCTTACCACCTTTACTCTTTTCTTCTCCACCTTTACTCTTTCTCTTATATTCTTACCACCTTTACTCTTTTCTTCTCCACCTTTACTCTTTCTCTTATATTCTTACCACCTTTACTCTTTTCTTCTCCACCTTTACTCTTTCGCCTTTACTCTTTCTCTCCACCTTTACTCTTTCTCTTATATTCTTACCACCTTTACTCTTTTCTTCTCCACCTTTACTCTTTTCTCTTATATTCTTACCACCTTTACTGTTTTCTTCTCCACCTTTACTCTTTCACCTTCTTTCTCCATTTTCTCTTTCTCTTATATTCTTACCACCTTTCCTCTTTTCTTCTCCACCTTTACTCTTTCTCTTATATTCTTACCACCTTTACTCTTTTCTTCTCCACCTTTACTCTTTCGCCTTTACTCTTTCTCACTCTTTCTCTTGTATGAGTTCGACCTTTACTCTTTTCTTCTCCACCTTTACTCTTTCTCTTGTATGAGTTCAACCTTTACTCTTTCTCTTATTCTTTCTCTTATATTCTTAATCTCCACCTTTCTCTTATATTCTTAATCTCCACCTTTACTCTCCCATATTATTAATCTCCACCTTTACTCTTTCTCTTATATTCTTACCACCTTTACTCTTTTCTTCTCCACCTTTACTCTTTCTCTTATATGAGTTCCACCTTTACTCTTTCTCTCTTTACTCTTTCTCTTATTCTTTCTCTTATATTCTTAATCTCCACCTTTCTCTTATATTCTTAATCTCCACCTTTACTCTCCCATATTATTAATCTCCACCTTTACTCTTTCTCTTATATTCTTACCACCTTTACTCTTTTCTTCTCCACCTTTACTCTTTCTCTTATATGAGTTCCACCTTTACTCTTTCTCTTGTATGAGTTCGACCTTTACTCTCTTTCTTTTCTTCTCCACCTTTACTCTTTCTCTTGTATGAGTTCCACCTTTACTCTTTCTCATATATGAGTTCGAGAATTTTGTTTTCTCTCTCCACATTTTCTCTTTCTCCCATATTCTTAATCTCCATCTTTCTCGCAAATGAATTCGAGCTTACTCGCAGATGAATTGCGAGCATTTGAGTTTTTATATGAAACCATGAATGAACTTACACCATTGTATGGTGTTAGATTATAGATCACTGAATACTTGGGATTCTTGTAATAACTTTACGAAGGTCCTTATTATCAATCTCACCACTTTAGTTTCCAATTTCCATGTGGTATATTGCAACATTGTGGTTCTGGAATTTTCTAAAGAGGTTGTTCATATCTCCACAAGACTCATTTCTATCTACGATGTTGAAACATAGAATCCATTCAACACTAACATCAATGATTGATATCGAACCCTAAAATATCTACGTTGTGCATTGATTAGGATTTTCTCTTTGTCTTAATGACTATTCCGACCGCTGACATGTTTGTTTGCTCATTCATTCTCTCTAGAACAGAGTTCTGATGCTTTGCAACCAAATGTACCATGGTTCCAGGATGGTACTAAGAAACATAGGATCCATTGAACACTAACATCAATGATTGATATCGAACCCTAAAATATCTACGTTGTGCATTGATTAGGATTTTTTCTTTGTCTTAATGACTATTCCGACCGCTGACATGTTTGTTTGCTTATTCATTTTCTCTATAACAGAGTTCTGATGCTTTGAAACCAAATGTACCATGGTTCCTTGATGGTACTGCGTATGTAATAAAAAAAACTTCACTTATACAAGCCTTCTTTCGACAACCTGCCAAAGAGGAATTTTATACTAAGTACTTCCATTCTCTTTTGGGATTTCACCCGAGGTAATTGTTTTCATTTTCGATGATGGTTTTTTTTTTCATAATAAATTTATTTATAGTCTTTGTGTTTTTTTCCTCAACAGAGACTCATCCCTTTCATTCTCATTTTTGCAAGTATATCTATGGGATTTTAGACTATTTTTGGGTTTGTTTACCAGTTATGGTTGTAGACTATAAATTAACTTGCGAGGGTTTTTATGAATTTTTACGCCGTAAGGTGTTTCCCTTTGAAATCAACTTTCCTCTTGGGTTACGTGTACATTTTTGAGCCTTTGATTTAAGTGTTAGACAATGAAAATAATCTTACCCATCCAATTGATTAGACCGGTACACGATGCGTCATAGCAGATCGACGCTTGCCGTCTCGACGCTACCCTACTTCTAGGTGCTTCTCCATGTGGAGACCTTGCACTTGACCTCGCTCGGCTATGCTATATTCTAGGACCCTGGATCTATGGAAATTGACTTCAGGAAACCGTTCATATCAATCATAAGGTAGCAAATGATATTCTAACCCTCAGAACATACCCAATCTACTATAGGACCCATGAGATGATCCCAGGAGGTCTCCCTCAGCCTTAAAAGGGCTTGGATTATCACCACTAGACGCCTTGGACTGTCACAGGTCCACTTCTGGACTTAGGTTTGTCGCGGGATGGCTACAGGAATTGTGATCTGTTACAAAATGGTTCCTCGGCATCAAGGTATGTATTTCCATTTTAGTTTGTCTCAGAGTATCAAGGATTTTTTAATTTCATACAATTAGCGATGTTTATATAGAAGTCTAATCAAATTCCCTGTCTAAACTGAAACTTGAAATGGTATCCTCGCCCTCCTTAATTCTGTTAAATTCTTGTAAGATCTCTTTGACCTGTCTTTCTGTTATTTTTTGGGTTTATGATTAAACATCAAATGAAATTAGCTCTATTTATATGCAACTCTTATTGAAATCTCAAGTTAAACTTAGACATGAAATGGTAGCTGCATCAATTTTCGAATACATAGGCGTGTGTAGTGATTCAATCTCATCTAGATAAGATAAATTTATACCCAATCTTTTTATGTCTTCCTTTCTTGTTTTTTTGGACTATAGATGAAAATTTAGAGAAGACTGGCGGGCTCCTCGTACAAAAAAATTTCATACTATTTTCTTCAAGATTAATGGGGTGCTTCAAGGAAGCAAGAAAACCTAGCTATTCAGAAATCTAGGTAGTCCCCAAGCTAGATAATATGGACTACGCCAATTCTATTCTACCTTTTGTGTTTCATGGGAAAGCTATAACCCTGTGTTGGCTGCTAAGATCACTACTCAGTGAAGATCCTCGATTTATATTCTAGTGCTAACCACTTCATGAAAGCCCTAGAGTTATGGGATAGCACCTTGAAAATGTTGTCAACATCCTTAGAAATGATTGAAACTTTGGCATGTCTATTTGTTATCTGCTCATTCCATTCCAAGATATATCAATAATTTTCTTGATTGTTGACTTAGAAGTGGAGTGAAATACTCACAGCTCTTCAATCGTTTTGATAGAAACAAATTCTGTTTCTTCTTGGATTGGTAGTGCTTTTACTATTAAATAAAAACTGTGAAGAGAACATTGCCACATGCAACTAAATGTTCTGCAGAAAGATGGTTGATGCGGATAAATAATAAGGCAGAGTAAACGTATTATGCAATCCAGATTTAGCAACGATGTTGTGCACTGTGACTAAAACCTGACACAGCAAGATCTATCCATATAATATCAAAATAATAAATAAAATAGAGAAAACTTCCCCTGTTTTCTTGGATTTACAAGTGTGGATCTTTCCTGATATGCAAGCAAATGGAATTGCTACAATCCAAAGAAATGATCTCTTACAATTTCCATTTTTACTTTTAAAATATTATATCTGGAATAGTCATTCATCAACAAATAAATGAAAATCCCAATATCAAATGACTACAATCAGATTAGATAAACATTGAATAGCTCTAATTTTCAATTTTAGTCACCCTGTCTTGGACCAAACTTTTGAACATTATGGCACCTCTTTCATTACAAGCATCAAGGGAATTGACATTATTACAAAGATTTTGGTTGATGTTGTATGTATCAGGTTCTGTCCCCGTATATTGGTTGATGTAAAAAAGTGGGATCTGAGTACCACTATGCTGGGATAAAAGATATCAATGCCTATTATGATTGCTCCAACTGCCTTGCAAAAGGTGGCCCATCCCGAAGGTATGCATTAGATTATTGTATTACAGTTAACATCCTATTTTGATGCATATATTTTTTGAAAGTGAATCCATCATATTTTATAGGAGAGTATGCTACTGCAAGAGCTACTGGAACTATAATGGTTTGGGCATTGGTCTTCTCTTTGTGGGATCAACTTTTGAATGTTTTAACTTCCTTCTAGATATTCACGATTTAAGAAATTATAATGATTTTGGATTTTGAAATAGTTTGTTGTGTTGATGGCTTGGACATATTTGTTGTAGATGCTTTCTTCATGGGCTACATCAAGTGTTGAAGAGGTTTCTTCAACTAGACCAGGCATTCGCTTTTTTCAAATTTACGTAAGTTTATCATTTCCACCCAGATGATTGTCTTCCCATGTTTTCTGAGATGTAATTGAGTTCATATACATCCAATTGTATTATAGGCTCATAAACCAATGGTAAGATCAGTTATATTGCGTTGGGTTTACTAAATGTGGATATATGAGTGGAGTTAAAATTTAGATGTCATTGCTGGTAGGTTTACAAGAATAGGAATGTTGTTGCACAACTTGTTAGAAGAGTGGAGAGGGCTGGTTTTAAGGCAATTGCACTAACTGTGGACACACCTCGACTTGGGCAGAGGGAGTATGACATTAGAAATAGGCAGTGAAAATTAATTCTATTTTTGATTTGCTGACAAACTCAAAGAATCCCAAATAATTTGACACCTCACAAAAAATTGATTCCTATTCTTAAACTTCTCGTTTTCACTTTCAAAGTTATATTTCTTGAAGTTGGAACCAAACTCTATATTCTAGCTCTCCTTGCTTATGTAGAGATGGGGATCTTGTATAATCGCTCTTTAGTTCTTTGATGTAACAACCTTCGTGCACATCTATGATGCTTCTGCCAAAAAAAACTTGCAACTTTCACTTTCCTTCATTTTCTTATTCCTGGTGTTTGTATCCTTCACAAAATATAAAAAAGACTTTCAAGGTCCACAGTTTCATACACGGTCATTCTAAAAGGCATGGAGAAATCAACGTCACTGGTGATGGCTTCAATTTTAGGGACTTGAGAAATTACCAAGCCGGTGGGATATTTGTGAATAAGCATGCAGACTATTTGGAATAATAGCAAATGAAAATTCAGTATAATATGAAATGCCACCAAGGTTAGTTGATAAAAATCTAGCTCTCAATAAAAATAAGAACATTATGGAACTCTTTTAGGATTAGAAGCGACGCTAGGGTTAGAAAAAGCATTTAGCACCTATAATTTATCAAACTTAAAATAAGTCAGAAGTCTCCATTTTATATGGGATTCTATTTTGTTCATCCCTTGTCTGACACTGAGGTATCTAATGTTCTAAAAAGTCTCATTGTGATATCCACTAATACATGCTAGAGAGTAAGGCACACCTCTGTGTTGAGATTCAATTTTGGATCCATAATTGTTTTTGACTTCTATTGATTTTTCTTTGTCAAAAATGTAGATTCACATTGCCTCCATATCTTACCTTAAAGAATTTCGAAGGTTTGGATCTTGGGAAAATGGAGAAGGTATGTGTTCCATTTTATGAGTTCTTTAAATAGAAGGATGATGTTTTTAGTTCTTCCTATATTCAAGGTCCAGACTTCTTCCTTAAGTTGGTTTTTTCTTGCAGACAACGGATTCTGGACTGACATCATATGTTGCAGGTCAAATTGACAGATCATTGAGTTGAAAGGTTTGTAATAGTCCTGGTAGAGGGATATTTCAAATAATTCTTCAGTAATGTGTTTGAATAGAATGAAAATGGATAGATAAGCACCTGGATAAATCTTGGGGTTGAGTTCCTGCCTTTGCTTGTAACCTTCTGAATCTTATAAAAATTATTTGTGATGAGTCATATTATGATTTACATCTTCAAGAAATACTTCGTATCCTTTTTCAAGAAATAATCTGTATCCTTTTTCAAGAAATACTATGTATCCTTTTTCCAATTATTTTGGCTGTGGCATCACATGGGTCGTGTTGTGGTTACCCTCCGATGCCCTGTCATTGTGTTTCGGTGGTTTTTCTCTCTGATCTCGATGTGCTTAATTGGCTGAAAAGGCAAAGACCAGCTGTGAGCAGCTTCTTGGCTATTCACAAGTTCATCTGATCTTAGTACTTTTATATCAATACAGATATGAGGTCTCCGTTTGCTTTTAAAAATAAGGAATTGTTATGGTGGCAACCAATTACTATATGGTATCGTTTGTTGCTTGCAGTCCTGCCTACTGTGCTAGACGTCACAGTGAACACTCCAGATGATTCTCAAGTTATTTTAAAGGTACGCTATCTCATAAAAAATATTATCTAGTGCTTATGATGGTAGGTGGTAACATAAGTCTTGTTATAGATGTTCGATCCATCTTTAAGAATTATGATGAATATAATCCAATCTTGCAAC
Organism: Pinus taeda; assembly: GCA_000404065.3. Taxonomy (NCBI): domain Eukaryota; kingdom Viridiplantae; phylum Streptophyta; class Pinopsida; order Pinales; family Pinaceae; genus Pinus; species Pinus taeda. The sequence continues at coordinate 11,188 of APFE030609378.1, read as the reverse complement.
ATCCAAACCTATGGATAGTTATGTTTGGTTCGACAGTAGATTTTAATATATGTTTGTTTTATGGAAACAGGGAATTTCCACAAACCGTATTCTTGATTTATGTCGATTATTAGCTGTGAATGTGGAGACATGCCATATGACCAACTATTCTTTATCCCATGAGGTAAGAAAATCAGTCGTTCAGAAGCTCATTAAATAATGGGATTTTTATGACAGGCTGGTGGATTGCAATTGACTGGTTCTATTCAAGATATCATGTTGTATGACCCTACTTGCATTAACAACACAGTTGTTCATGTCAAGATAGAAATAGCGATGTATAGTGAAACTGGTTCTATTATTAGTTTGTAAAGCTTAAGTGTGACCATGGAAACATTGGCCATCTTAGTTTTCTTGAAGTATCCATGACTTGGTAAAAACTTGAATTATACCAGGTTCGTGGCAACAGGTTGAGGGATTCATTAGATGTTGCAACCTTGAATCCCTGTGCCCTTACTATTGTAGAAGGTAACCAATAACTCTGCTCCCCCATCTGAACAAGTCAGGGAAGATAGCTAGGAATTTTGTCTTGCCTTTCTTTAAAATATAAATGTTTTTATCTTGAACAGGGGTCAGAAATAATGTTAAATAATAATATGAGAAAATTGTTCTCTTGTTTCTTGAAGTGATCTAAACTGAATTTCTACTTGCATATGTGCTTCAAAAATATATGAAAAGAAGAATATGCATTGTTTATACTCAAAGTTTGCATAATACTCTATATATGATTTTCATTTATTTTTCCTTTGCAGAGGACTACACTGAAGAGCATGCAGTTGCACACATTAGAAGATTACTGGACATTGTTGCTTGTACAACATACTTTGGTTCTCCAGGAAAGCAAGGGGAACCTCGGTCTGCACAGGAAGGTGGAAAAGAATCAGCTCACTCAATGACAAAGAATGTGGCTGAAAAAAACAACGATGTTGCTCTAAATAAATCTTACCTAGCAATAAAGAAAGAAAAGAAGCAAACAAGGATGGAAAAGACAATAAACCAGAGACCTTTCAAAAAGTTGAAGGTAAGATTAAGGCTAGTGAAAAATAAAATAATGGAGAGGAGAACTCAAGCCAACATTCTTCTAAGGGTGAAGGAAGAAAGAAATCCTCGAAAGAGGGGAAATCTGAGGCCATTGCAGTTATGGCTGCTACCAAAGAGGCCACAGATAAAGGGGATATGACAGGAATGTGTCGTCCCTCTAAACTTGGCCAGTTCTATGAATTCTTCTCATTCTCACATCTCTTGCCTCCTATCCAATGTTAGTATACCGTTCCCTCTAATTTTTTATAATTTGAAAGTAGTAGTTTTCAATCTTGTGTATAATAGAAATATTATGAGAATGCATATATCCCATAAAAATATGGATATGATGTTGAAATATTTTCCATGTACTCTTCAAGCCATCAAACTATAGTTCTTTATTTGATTGTAATGCAAAGATTCCAAAAAATTTTGCACTGTGAAGCATGGCAAACAATGTGCACATTTCCAAATTTAATTTGTTGATTTCCTTTGGAGCTTATGAGTTAGAACTTTGAAGGGAAAAAAAGTGAATTATGAATAGTATTTTAGTGACTAATGACATTGGCATGCACAGTCATGACTCATAAGGAAGTCCACAAGGCAATCTGTTGAAGACAAACGTCCTGGAGATTTTTTTTCTATAGACGTGAGCGCTTCTTATCCAATCCTATGCTAATTTTGAGCTTCACCTCCATAATGGCTAGGAACTGAATTGTTTCTTCTATAGATTTCTTATATTTGTCATGCCATTTCCCCTGATATACATGTGAAGCTTTGCAATGGAAAGTTGGTGACTGTAATAACATCCACCAAAGGGTTTTATAGTGTTGGAAGGCAGCTTGTTCAAAGTCATGCACTTTTCAACTTGTTACAGCAGTTGAGCAGGGCTTTTGCAAATTTCTATAGACGTGAGCACTTCTTATCCAATCCTGCACTAATTTTGAGCTTCACCTCCATAATGGCTAGGAATTGAATTGTTTCTTCTGTATATTTCTTATATTTCTAACGCCATTTCCCCTGAGGTGAAGCTTTGCAATGGAAAGTTGGTGACTGTAACATCATCCACCAAAGGTTTTTATAGTGTTGGAAAGCTGCTTGTTCAAAGTCATGCACTTGTTAACTTGCTACAGAAGTTGAGTAGGGCTTTTGCAAATGTGAGTATCTTTAAGGTACAAACTATACTTCTATTGCACCTTATATTATTTAATTGCTTATAAGATGCCTTCTCTCGTGTTTAAGAAATTGACATCAGTTTTTAATGTTTGGGCATCGGTCTTCTCTTTGTGGGATTGATCTTCTGAATGTTTTAATTTCCTTCTAGCTCTTAAGGATTTAAGTAATTATAATGATTTTGGATTTTTAAATAGTTTGTTGTGTTGATAAAAATTGAGGCTTGTACATATTTGTTGTAGACATTTTCTTCATGGGCTACATCAAGTGTTGAAGAAATTGCTTCAACTGGACCAGGCATTCACTTTTTCCAAATTTATGTAAGTTTATCATTTCCACCCATATGATTGTATTCCCGTGTTTTCTGATATGTAATTGAGTTCATATCCATCAAATTGTATTATAGGCTGCTAAACCAATGGTAAGATCAGTTATATTGCATTGGGTTTGCTAAATGTGGATGTATGAGTGGTGTTAAAATTTAGATGTCATTGCTGGCAGGTTTACAAGAATAGGAATGTTGTTGCACAACTTGTTAGAAGAGAAGAGAGGGCTGGTTTTAAGGCAATTGCACTGACTGTGGACACACCTCGACTTGGGCGGAGGGAGTCTGACATTAGAAATAGGTAGTGAAAATTCATTCTATTTTAGATTTGCTGACAGGACTAGGTAGAAACGTGGGATAAATCTTATATTGAGAGTATACTCCTCTTTAACGTTATGAGTTTGTACCCATGTTTTAAAACTTTCTCAGCTCTCAATAAAAATCAGAATGTTGTGGAATTCTTTTAGGATTAGAAGCGACGCTAGGGTTAGAAAAAGCATTTAGCACCTATAATCTATCACACTTAAAATAAGTCAGAAGTCTCCATTTTATCTGGGATTCCTCTTTGTTCATCCCTTGTCTGACACTGAGGTACCTAATGTTCTGAAAAGTCTCATTGTGATATCCACTAATAGAAGGAATGGGTCGAAAAATTGTTTAGTTTGAGTTTGTGAGCAGGATGTGAAATGGTTCAATTTGTTTCTGCATGGTTGTTTTTTATTTTTTTACAAAGATAGTTGTTAAATTGCTTGCATATTATGAGTTTCTTATGGATTCCACAGTCTCCCATGTTTAGCTACTGTACCTTCAGCTAATACATATTCATTTGAAAAAGATGTACCTTCAGCTCCCGTATCCATGTTTTCACCGACTTTATGACTGCAATCAGATTAGATTAACATTCAATAGCTATAATTTTCAATTTTAGTCACCCTGTCTTGGGCCAAACTTTTGAACATTATGGCACCTCTTTCATTAAAAGCATCAGGGTAATTATCATTATTACAAAGATTTTGGTTCATGTTGTATGTATCAGGTTCCGTCCCTGTATATTGGATGATGTAACTAAGGTGGATCTGAGTACCACTGTGTTGGGATTCAAGATATCAATGCCTATTATGGTTGCTCCAACTGCCATGCAAAATATGGCTCATCCCGAAGGTATGCATTAGATTATTTTATTACAGTTAACATCCTATTTTGATGCATATATTTTCTGAAAGTGAATCCATCATCTTTTACAGGAGAGTATGCTACTGCGAGAGCTGCTGGAACTATAATGGTTTGGGCATCGGTCTTCTCTTTGTGGGATCGATCTTCTGAATGTTTTAATTTCCTTCTAGTTATTAAGGATTTAAGAAACTATAATGATTTTGGATGTTGAAATAGTTTGTTGTGTTGATAAAAATTGAGGCTTGGACATATTTGTTGTAGGCACTTTCTTCATGGGCTACATCAAGTGTTGAAGAGGTTGCTTCAACTGGACCAGGCATTCCCTTTTTTCAACTTTATGTAAGTTTATCATTTCCACCCATATGATTGTCTTCCCATGTTTTCTGAGATGTAATTGAGTTCATATCCATCCAATTGTATTATAGGCTCCTAAAACAATGGTAAGATCAGTTATTTTAGATTTACTGACAGGACTAGATAGACACGTGGGATAATCTTATATTCAAAGTATACTCCTCTTTAATGTTATGAGTTTGTACCCATGTTTTAACACTTTCTCAGCTCTCAATAAAAATAAGAACATTGTGGAATTCTTTTAGGATTAGAAGCGATGCTAGGGTTAGAAAAAGCATTTAGCACCTATAATTTATCAAACTTAAAATAAGTCAGAAGTCTCCATTTTATCTGGGATTCCTCTTTGTTCATCCCTTGTCTAACACTGACATATCTAATGTTTTGAAAAGTTTCATTGTGATATCCGCTAACAGAAGGCACGGGTCTAAAAATTGTTTAGTTTGAGTTTGTGAGCAGGATGTGAAATGGATCAATTTGTTTTTGCATGGTTGTTTTTTAATTTTTTTACAAAGATAGGCCTTCAATTGCTTGCATATTATGAGTTTCTTATGGATTCCACAATCTCCCCTGTTTATTTACTATACCTTCAGCTAATACATATTCATTTGAAAAGATGTACCTTCAACTCCCGTATCTATTTTTTCACCAACTTTATGACTGCAATAACAAGAAAAATTGATCAATGTAAAACATCTCCCCATGACTCTGAAAATGTGTGGAGTTGTTACAACCAATTCACACTTCCGAGTGTTAGTTAAATTAAGGTGAATGAGACTAAATAATTCCTGCCCTTTGAACCCGAAGTTGTTAAGTTTTGTTATGGATAATTTTTAGCAACATCCATGATGCACATATGCTGTTATTTTTTAACTTAATCTCCACTATGTTTAGCTTATTGTTGTAGGCAATTCTGAATGGAAAGAGAAGGAGGCACTGATGAGACTTGGTCACTAATTCCCAGTGTACTTAAACCAAATATGTATAGAAATGGATCTTTATATTTTGTATCCAACCCACCTCATTGTGAATATATCATGTACGACTTGGTCAACAATGATTACTCACCTAACTCTATAATTTTTATTTCGTGACCCTGAGAATCTTGGCCAAAGATGATCACTCTCCACTAGTTTTGTGCTTTCATAAATACTTAATACAATATAGAGTGTACATCATGCATAGTTACAACGATATTCTTTTATAACTTGCATTCTTTTTCTCACATTTGTAAGTATTTTTCATTGTTGCTGATTGTACTAATATCAGTTAGTATCAAAACCTCAGATTAACTACTTTGGGAGTTCTGCAATTCTAGCTTCCTTGGTGTCCCCTTTATTTAGAATTATCCTCAAAATCTCACCTCCAAGCTACTCTAGGAATCCATAGCACATGAATTGTTCTCTTCTCCTATTAGCAGGTCAATAGACATGCATGCAACACCTTCCCACTCCAGCTTCTTTATCCATTTTTCACAGTTTTCCATACATTTTCTACAATCACAGTACTCTTCACAACCTTGAATGCCACATGTTTAATTGCCATGCTCGAGTGGGTTCCTATTGTGTCTATCATGGATTCTTGGCAGAAATCTTATCATAGATCAGAACTGAAGTACTGCAATTTTGGCATTCAACTTGCAATATCAAGCACACTTGCAATTTTTTCATGCATGTCTCCTCGACACAAATTCTTCCTGCAGTGCCACACTTCAAATCTCCAGATCAATGTAGTTGGTGTTTCAGTTTTGCATCATGACTTCTAAACTTATCATTTCTCTCCTAGGGTCTATGATTATCCAATTTTGTGCCTGAAAACAATACCTTTCCATCTATGTCTCCCACTCTGCATGTTGTTTGTTGATTAATTTCTGAGTTAGGATTGTCCAATATCTTCAGATATTGTAATGGAAGCTAGCAAAAGCTATTCACAACAAACATATCAACTTTTCCAAGGAGTGTCACATGCTTTTCTTTTCCAGTTAGTAAGTATTGTCGAATTATGGGAAGAGACCCTATTTTTTGTCTTTGCTAGTGGGCTTCAGTACAACAACTTTGAGGAAATAATAACCTAATAGTCACTCTATGCTTCTAAGGTTTCAGAGATGAAGGCAAAGTACTTCCCCCCAAAGGAAGATGTCATTTTAATGAATGAAGCACCCACATATTTTTAGGTTTTAGTGTCTGGTGCTGTGGTAGGTATCTTTCTGAATGTTACAGAGTCCAAAATTTCAGAACTTTTAGGTGGTTTGTTTTATTTCTTTTGCCAAATGTGTCCTCAAACAGAGAATTGCAACAAAGAGCTGTAAATGTTGATGTGGCACTAGAATAACATTGAAATTTTGTTTCATTTTGCAGGACATACTAGCAGACAATTACAAGGGTAAAATAGAGCAGGTAAGCTAATTTTTTTTTAAAGGAAATTGATTATTTGTGCTCTTAGTATCTTCTTGTTAGGAGATTCATTACATAATAAGCATGAATATTAGAATGTTTGCATTTCATTTGCAAATAAATTTGGAACAACCATTTGTTTCACTATATGTTTTAGTCACATTGGAAAATTTGAAGTATAGAAATGACATGTCTCATTACAAATGACTTGTTTGTTTTACCCCAGGCATTAGTAGCACATACATTACTTCGAAATCACAAAACTAAGTCAGTTGGTTTCTTAATTGTAAACTTGTCTCCTGCTACATTCCAGACTCTTGGGCAGCCCCAGCATTACAATTCGTAATGCTTATAATCAATGTTGCATTTAAAAATAAATGATAAGTCAAAGAGTGTTTCAATTTTATTACGAAGTAGAGTTTATGCACATTTTTATTTTCATTAGGATTTATTGAATGAACCATGAAGTTCCAGTGATTTCTACTGGAGCCCTAGGCTGCATCCAGATATTTTTATGGGATAAGGCTGGCTGATCTAAACCTATTGGAGAATTCAATAGTTCAAACTATATTTGATTTTCTTATGCCAAAGGATTTGACAAATCCCGTCCATCCATAAGGTTGCAATATCCTACACCCCCACAATTCTGTATTTGGAGGATCTACAAAGGTATGAATATCTAAACTAGTTAAAACAAATTTATAAATCTGAGATCCTTGATTGCTTATATATAAGTATGTGCATGGTTATCCAACTTGAGTTTCACATTGCAATTCATGACCTTAGGAAAAATGAGCAGATTATACTACATTGCAATTCATGATCTTAGGGAAAATGGGAAAATTCCGCTACATGTATTTAACGAGTATGTATAGAGAAGCGATTCTAGATTTCATGTTAGAGAATACAGTACAGAACATGTGGACTCATATGGATGCATCAGTCTTCTTGGTAGTCTTAATAGGAATTTTATGTGATCACACAAATATCTCAATATAATTGAGGATAGAGTTTTATTTTCCTAATTTATTATAGAAAACTATAACAAAGGGAATGGCGATACTTATCTCTGCTCATACGTATTATGAAAAAATGCAATTAAATTACTTACAATATACATGAAGAATGGTGAACATTCTCTTTAGCCAATTTAAAATTGCGACATATTTAAAACCATTTTTTAGTCAAGAGGTTATAAAAAATACCCACAGTAAAACAAAACTGAACCGCCTATTTCCTCAATCCAATTTCAACATGGTATCAAAGTTATTTATGTGATTGTGATTATTAGGAATTTGCAACGTAGGGAGAAAGGTATAGAAATCAGAGGAATTCAAATTAGTTTTTAGATTTGGGAGTTTGTGCAGACAACCTCAGGTGTGAGGACAGATTGGATGGAGAAAGGAATAGCAATCAGTCTATGCAAAGAAATTCAAAATATTTTTTAGATTAGGGAGTTTGTGCAGCTAGCCTCAGGTATGAATACATATTGGATGGTGCCTCAAATTTATTATGGTGAAGGCGAGGCTTAAATTTGTACTAGAAGAGAATAATCTCAAGGATATTGTGACTCTGGTTATAGATCTATCGCAGTTGACAACTCATGACGAAAGGGAAGTGAAGGCTAAGTGGATGATTATGGATGATGCTATATTGGATCATTGGATCCATTTTATATCCAAGAAAAAGATGGTGAATGAGATGTTTGATGCCTTAGTTTTTCTACCCCAAATGGTTTATCCTTGGGAGATTAGGATTTTTTGATAGAACGCCAGGGATTAATTGAACTAGTTGTTGGAGATGTTGCTGGGCACTTGGCTAATTTCATGCCCATAGGCATATTATTCAGTTCCTCCTGGGTAAGGCTCATTAGGGACACTATCCACCAAAGTGGACAAGCATCCATTAGGTTTCCCTGGAAAGTATTCCTTGGAAAAAGAATCACCGAGTGGTTAGTTCATGCGTATATTTTTATATTTCGTAACACATAAGTTTAGGTTTAAGGGTAGATGGCACAAATTATATACCCAAATTCACAAGGGGATTTGATTGTGAATGCATATGATATGGATTGATGATTCTCAGGAAAGAAACTCTAAAAACCATGTCACCTAGGGAAGTCGTGTAATTGCAAACAATATAAAGTGCAGAGAATATGGTAGCTTATTTGTATGATTAAAGAAGAGTCTTGGTTCTTTCCCCTTGTATTATGTTATTGACAAGTTTGCAACCAGTTCATACAACCATGTCAACTAAGGAAGTCGTGCAATTGCAAGCAGTATAAAGTGCAGTAAATATGGTAGCTTATTTGCATGATTAAAGAAGATTCCTGGATCTTGCCCCCCTGTACTATATTTTTGACAAGTTTGCAACATGTTCATATTGAACTTCGCATTTTCTGAAATACATTCTGTTAAGGGTATGCTTCAAATACTATCGGATCTAAGTTATGCATTGTGTTCAAAATTTGCATCTACTGGATAGCTTGCTCCCAAGGATGGGTATTTTCTTGCTCCCATCAAATACCGTTGGATTTGAGATAGATAAAGTGCTTATTTCTTATGATTCTAATGAGTTGTGGCACATGTGGCAGTGTTCTTAGTAACTTGGAGGGAGGAAGGGGTTATGGTCATATATTCCATGTTCTGTTGGACTTCAAAGGACCGAATAGTTTTGAGCTTGGACTTCAAAGGACCGAATAGTTTTGAGCTTGGACTTCAAAGGAATGGGTAGTTTTGAGTGGACAACTATTATTTGTTCTTAATTCAGACATGATACTAACTTTTCTTGATTCTACTAAGCAATCTAGTTTGAAAGAAGATTTTGATTTGGAGAAGACACAACAATATAGCTTGAAAGAGGGTTTTCTTTTGAGAAATACACAAGTAGTTTTTTATTGCCTCCAGAATGAGAACAACATTGTTAATTACGACAAAGAGTAAATGCTATTCAAATGAAATTTTAATCATTGGTATTGTCAGGCCAGGGTAACTCCAGAATAAATGAGCAAGAGAAAACTGATTGATATTATTCATTAGCTGACATATATTTATATACATAAATACAGGCGGATGAGTTCATCTTCTGGATGACTGTCCAGTTCACCCATCCGTTTCGGATTAGGTGTCAACATTCCCCCCCTTAATCTGAAG